>JANHFT010012897.1:0-14784 GCA_032467955.1 Pseudoxenodon macrops | reverse complement strand
AGTGCTTATTTCAGGGGTCAAAAGAAAATAAGACCCTGTCTTATTTTCAGGGAAACACGGTAATATAATAAGTAAAGGATGAAACATTGTATTCGTTGATACACAACAAATTATAAAAACTGCAATTCTAGGCTACTTTTCTGGGAGCTTCAACTGAATCAAAGAGCTTTACCTTTTTGCTAGTATTTTCATGACAATGTAAATAAGTAAAGGATATAAGGGATATAATAGATGTAACAAATATAGATCTGGTGAACGTGATTTACAAGGTATACCAATAAACAATAGGTGTTCTCCATAGTGGGTGGAGCTAGCATCCAGGCATGGGAATTCCCTCGTCCTCCTAGCCAATAGGACTGAGTCTCTCAAAGGTATTTAACCCGCCTCCATTGCTAGGATACCCACCTTTCACTCAGTCCTCTGATTAGGACAGATGTGTGGTTGCTAACTCCTTCTGTGGAGAATCCTTTCCCTCATCTTGATTCCTTGTATTTCTACAAATTTCTCACAGTGAGTTTGTTCCACTCTTTGGGAAAGAGCATCTGAGGGCTAAGGACCCAATCTGGGCAGAGCACATCTCCGGGATTTCCAATACACAGGTGGACTGGCTCAGCTGAGCGACCGTGGACCAGGCAGAATGGCAACTCCACCTGACAACCTTCCACAGGCTAGTTCGCCAGTTCAGCTTTGCAGTGGCCGACCTCTTCGCTTCGCCAGACAACACACAACTCCCCCGATTCTTCTCCAGGTATCGAGTCCAGGGAGCGGAAGGGGTCAACGTCCTGTGCTGCAAGTGGCCTCCCAGCCTGCTCTACACTTTCCCTCCCCTCCCGCTCGTCCCCAAGGTCATCTCCAAAATACTGGACGAAAGAGCGGAAGTGGTCCTCCTGGCCCACATTGACCCCGGAGGCCATGGTTTGCAGACCTGAAAGCTCTGTCTGAGACTGACCCTTGGTCAATACTGCTCTCGCCGCCACCACTCAAACAGGGGGCCGTCTACCACCTGGACCCCCAGTGGCTCCGACTAACCGCCTGGCGCTTGAGGGGGCTCTGTGGGCAGTTTGGGAATGGGGACAAATTCCATGCCGCTGGTAACTTGAAAGGGAATTAATCCAGTACTGCTATGGACAGCATTGTTATATGCCACTTCTACAAATGGCAACAAGTCTGACCAATTTTCCTGCTGGTAATCCACATAACAACCGACATAGTCTTCGACCACTACGTTGGCTTTTTCAGCCGCTCCTCCGCATGACTTTGAATTGGAAGCTGCCAAGGGGGCAGTTAAATGCTGTCTTCCATTCATCCCCCTCCCGGATGCGTATTCAGTAATATGTTCCTCTCAAGTCCAGCTTGGTGAACATCTTGTCTTTAGCCAAGTGGTTCAGCATATCTTTCATAAGGGGTAAAGATAGGTGTTCTCTACGCACACCGTGTTGATTCCCTGGAAGTCAACACAGAGACTTCTTTTTTCTCTTTGAAGAGTATTGGGGCTGCTACTTTCGATTTGGCTGGTGGAATAAAACCCCGCTCCAAATTGGCAGCGATGTATTTCCTGCATTTCTTTAGGGGTCATGGAGTATATCTTTAGCTTTGGTAATTTTGCCCTGGCACAAATTCTATTGTGCAGTTGGTGGGTTGGTGTAGGGGGAAGTAGTTACAATCTTCCTCAATAAAGACCCCCTCTAAGTCCCGATATTCTCTTAGTATCTGTTGGATACCTAGGGGTGCTGGCTTAGGTTGGTAGGGTTTGAAAGGTTCACCATTTTCTGGTTGGCCCTTTGGCTGTCCGGGGGACAGTGGGCCGATGCCCAGGGTTTGGTTTCTGTAGCCGTCCTCCCACCTTATCATGGGTGTTCATTTATCCAGCCATGCAAGTCCTAAGATGATGGCCTTATGCATCTTTGGGGACACAATGGATCTAAGGAACTTGTGGGGGCAGCCCATTTGCAACTCCACCAAGTCAGTGACTAGTGTGGGTGGGGTCCCCCCCCCCAATTATTGTCCCACCAACCTGCTCGAATAGGATGGGACGGACTAAAGACCTAGTGTGTATGCCCAACTGTTCTACAATTGCCATGCTGACTAAGCACCTTGTGCAGCCCATGTCCACAATTGCATATACTTCCCCTTCCAATCTCATCTTGGGTACGAGCAGTCTGGCTTTGAGGGAGAAGGGGTGGATGGCTGCACTTACCATCGGGTCATCTTCGCTGCTGATTTCTTCTCCAGAGCCTGGAGGTGCCTCTCCATCTAGCGGGGGCCCCACTTTGTCAGACGAGGGGAAAGGCTTTTGACTTGTTGGGCGAGGCAGCTTCTCTCTGGTAGTTTACGGGTGGCTCTTCTTTCTCCCCTGGCAGTCTAGCTCCTCGCTTGTGGGACGAGGGCAGGGGTAAGGCACTCTGATGCTCAGTGTCCATGTTGGCTGCATCGGTAGCACTTTACTACTACTCCCATTCTTGGGAGCGGCGGCGTGGCTTGTTTCAGTTGAGACCGACATCCCAAAGGTCTTTTGGCTGACCTTTCAGTCGTGGGCTTCCTGTGAGGGCACAGGTCATGATCCAGGACGATTGCAATAGCATACCAGTCTTTGATGTGTTCTGGAATCCCCCTTATACTGCAGGCTTTTCGCAGTTCAAAATCTAGTGCGTTTTTGAATGTATGCACTAACAGTTGCTCCAACCAGTCTCTCAGCCTCCCAGCCACTCTTCTGAACTCCCACACTAATTCCTTAATGGGTCGGCCAGCCTGTTTTAAAGCCTGGATTTGCTCCTCCGCATGTACTTGCTGGCCATATTGTTGAATCGGATCCACATTAATTGAATGAAGGCGCCCACATCCTCTAGTTTGGAGGCTGCTTCGTCGTGGAGTTCAGCCACCCATTCGGATGCTTCTCTGTTGTTCATCCCCTCAGTTATGGCCATGATCAGCTCCCGATCAGAGGGGTTTTGGTTCCCGAATGGGTCAATGTGTGCCAAAACTCAGTTCAGGAAGTAAGGGAGCTTCCCGGGGGTCCCATCAAATGTTGCACGGAACCGGGGGAAAGTGGGAGTCAGTGGGACGGCAACTTGGGCTACAGCAGCTGGCTGTGCCAATGCTGGATCCTGGAAGCCCCCTTGCTGGGCCCCTCCCTGTCGCTGCTGTTGAGCAGGGAATTGCAGGGCTGCTGCCGCTTGGGATTGCCCTTGTGGAAATGGCGTTATCAGGACTGCTGGCGGAACACCTGTTTGGGGTTGACTCTGTCCCGTTGGCCACATCGGACCCATCTGCTGAAGGGGCCTAGGTGACCAATGACACTGGGCCCAGCTGTGTCTTGGAAAAAACACCCATCCTGGGGGTACTTGATTCACAGGCGAGAAACCAAAGTTCGGTGGCAGGCTAGGGGTTGGGATTCCCCAAGGGCTTGACTGTTGGTAGGGCATGGGCCCCACCCCGGGTGGTTGGGCCATTTGTATTCCAGGATGGAATTGCCCGGTGGCTGGCCCTGGCTCTGCAGCAAGATTTTGGGTGGATCCACTTCTCGTGGTGTGGAAGGAGGTGGAATCCCCACTCCCTAGTGCCATGGAGTTTTGTCCCAGGAAGGAGAACACAGGCTACGCACCTGGGAGCTTTGGAACTAAAGCAAGGGCTGGTCCAACTCACACTCATCCTATTTATTTAGTTATTTATTCCATTTCACCATCAAATTTAATACTTATTTTTTCTCCTCTGTTCCCTTCTCTTATATATCCTAATTCACCTAGTTTTGCAACAACTTTCCAACTCTTTCTTCTACTTCCCTTTCCTTCTCTCTCTCTCTCTCACTCTCTACTTCCCTAAGCCCTTTCTCTCTCCTTTCCTTTTCCTACTTACTACATATTTCTTATGAATAAAGTGATTACCATGTCTTCTTTTATACATCATTTAACCTCTCCGTTTCAGCCATGATCTTCCCTTTACCTAATTTTATTTATTTATTCACTTTCTTTTCACAACAGTAATGTTTAACAACCCTAATAATCATCCAAACAGATCTATATACAGTATCTAATACTATCACATTAATCTACATAAACATGTCTTATTTGTCCTTTGTACCAAATTTAATAACATTAATCCAGATTTATTGCTTGTCAATTCACTCCCATCCAATCACATTTATACATGTTTTCATATTCATATTCCCATAATACCGTGTTTCCCAGAAAATACGACCTGTCCCGATAATAAGACCAACCCTGCTTTTTGGAGTGGGTGTAAATATACGCCCTCCCCCAAAAATAAGCCCCCCTAAAGGGGTAGACAGGGCCAGCATAGCGGGCAGCCCTCCCCTTCCCCAGTCAGCCAGGGGCAGCTGGGCCCCTTAAACCGGAATCACGAATCAGCTGAGCTGATCCGGAGCTGCCTCTCACGCCCCCAGGGTTTTTGGTGCTCGCCCGCCTCCCATTCATTCCCTCTCGCCTAAAAACTCCCGCCCACTTGCAAGAGAGCAGCTGCCTGGCACCTCTTGGCAAGTTGTGCTCACCCAGCGGGCAACCCCCCCCCTCCGTCAGGTATGGCAGGGCTCCTACCCCTTTAGCGATGCTAAGCAACAGGCAGGACCCCTGCCATGCCCAGCGAGGGTGGGGGGGAAAGAGACAGCAAGGGAAGCTTAGGTTGCCGTCCCTTGCTTAGCCACCCATCCCCTATAGCAAAGCAATTTCGTGGTGGCAGGGCCTCGAGACATTCGTCTTACCTTTCCAGCCTCATCGCATTCCTTGCTGTTCTGTCCAGGGAAGCTTGTTGCAAAAGAAAACCTCGCGAGTTCAAAAGTTTTCTTTTGCAACGTGCTTTCCTACATACAACAGCGAGGAACACAATGGGGCTACAACTGTCAGGTAGGACGCGTCTCACAGCCCACCTGCCACCCCCAAACTACACTGCACCATGAGACGCTCGTCTTACCTGTCTCTCTTAGCAATCGCATTCCTCGCCTTTGTGTCTGGAGGAGCCCTTGGCGAAAGAAACCCTCTCGCAAGTTCAATCGATGTCAAACTCGTGAGACATTTTCTTTCGCCAAGGGTTCCTCCGGACACAAAGGCGCGGAATGCGATCGCTACAAGGGGCAGGTAAGACGAACATCTCGCGTGCACCCACCTGCCACCCCATCTTAGCAGCGTCTGGTTTCCCTCCGCTCTCTTTCAGGCAGGCTTTGTAGCAGGAAGCCAGACGCTGCTATGGTGAGCCTCTTGCATTCAGCCACGTCACACCCAGCCACGCCCCGTCACCACCAAATTGTGCCCAAAGTTTAGCTGCGTTTTTGCAGGGCGGGGCTGGATGCGAGAGGCTCACCATAGCGTTTGGCATTCAGCCAAATATCCATAGATATTTCTTTCCAAGGCACCCCAGTTCTAGCCATGTTCTGAAGTAACCCTTGTGGCTTTCCAGGTGGTCTCTTCACAGACGTACACACTGGACAACTTGCGACATAAGCTTCTATGTCTTTTTTCACTGATGGCCACCAGAACTGCCGTTTAACTAAATGTAACGTTTTCACAAACCCAAAGTGTCCAGTGGCTTTCAATTCATGAGCCTGTTGAAATACAAATTCCGAGACTGGATGGGATGTATAACTTAGCTCCCACCCATGCGAGGCCATCATGAATTGTACATTCAGTTGAGTGGGACAAGAACCAGTCATCGGTTTTCAGGCAGTCCTTTAACTACACTGCCAGGTCAGTGGAGAAGCCTCACTCCCCCTTCCCTTGAGTTCTGGTAACCAAAGGGGCCACCAATTGTTTAGATGGACCACCAGGCAGACTACTTCTGGCCGGGTGCTATTATATTGAGGCAATCTGGATGGGGCATGAGCCATAAAATTCTTCTCCATGGAAAGTAGCATAGAGAAAATTTAAACCGATTAAAGTGTTGCGCCCAACACAATTGCTTGGGTGACAACTTCCTTGGGGTTTTTAGGGTATCTAGGTTTTTATAGTCTGTCCACACTTCAAAAGGGTGTTTTGCTCCTTCGAGGAAATGTCTCCAGGTTAACAGGGCCCACCAAATTGCAAAAGCTTCCTTTTCCCATATTGCCCACCTCCTCTCAGTTTCAGTTAGTTTACGCGAGGTGTAAGCGCCAGGCTGTAGAGTTCCATTAGTATTCATTTGAAGTAGTACCGACCCTACATCCACATCACTGGCATCGGCTTGAACTACGAATGGAGCATCCATGTCGGGGTGCTTCAGCACAAGTTCAGCCGCAAACAAACGTTTTAGATTCTCAAAAGCTGATTTGCACTCCATGGTCCACTCAAGGGGCAGACTAGACTTCGGCTTTGCTTCTCCTTTAGTTTTTAGGAGATTGGTAAAGGGCAATGCAATTTTAGCAAATGAGGGAATGAACTGTCGATAAAAGTTAGCAAAACCTAGGAAGCTTTGCAGATGCTTATGGGTGCGTGGGGCCGCCCACTCCATAACTATCTGGACTTTAACAGATTAAAAGAGTTGGAAGGGACCTTGTAGATCATCTAGTCCAAAACCTGCTCAAACAGGAGACCCTACACCATTTCCAACAAATGGCAGTCCAATCTCTTCTTGGACTGCCAAGTGTTGGAGCTCTCACAACCTCCGAAGACAAGCTGTTCCACTGGTTGATCACTCTCATTGTCAGAAAGTTCCTCCTTATTTCTAGGTTGAATCTCTCCTTGATTAGTTTCCATCCGTTATTCCTTATCTGTCCCTCAGGTGCTTTAGTAAATAGCTTGACCCCCTCCTCTCTGTGGCAGCCTCTCAAATACTGGAACACTGCTATCATGTCTCCCCTGGTCCTTCTCTTTACTAGACTAGCCAGGCCCAGTTCCTGCAACCGTTCTTCCTATGTTTTAGTTTCCAGTTCCGTAACCATCCTGGTTGCTCTCCTCTGCACTTTTTCTAGAGTCTCAACATCTCTTTTGTACTGTGGTGACCAAAACTGGATACAGTACTCTAGGTGTGGTCCAACTAAGGCTTTGTAGAATGGTATTAATACCTCCCTAGATGTCGATTGTATTCCTCTATTAATGCAGTTTAGGATTGTATTAGCTTTTTTGGCTGCCACTGCACACTGCTGGTTCATGTTTAGCTGGTTGACTTTTTCCAGATGCATTTCAATGCCCTCATGTGATATGCGGTAACCCAAATAATCAACCTTACTCTGGTGAAATTTACATTTAGATAGTTTAGCATACAGTTCAGCGGCCCTGAGTTTTTTCAGAACTGACCGCACTAAATTCACATGTTCTCCCATGGTCTCAGTGTAAATGAGAATGTCATCTACGTAGACTAGGACCCTCTTGTAGAGGTGCTCATGCAGCACCTCATTTATCAATTGCATGAACACTGCAGGTGCCCCCTGCAACCCAAACAGAAGCATCCTAAACTAGAAACAAGGCAAAGGGCAGCTGAAAGCAGTCATCCATTCATCACCTTCCTTAATTCGCATTCGGTAGTAAGCCTCCCTCAAGTCCAGTTTAGTAAAAATCTTCCCCTTGGCTAGATGAGCTAGCATGTCCTTCATAAGGGGCAATGGGTACACATTTTCTACGCAAATGGCATTAAGATTCTTGTAATCAACATACAAGTGAAGAGAGCCATCCTTTTTCTACCGGAAAAGCACTGGGATGGCCACTCTTGGACTAGCTGGTTGGATGAAGCCTCGCTTCAAATTTTTATCGATAAGGTTGCGCAACTCCTCCAGTTTGCGAGTGGACCTTGAGTAAATCTTGGATTTAGGGAGCTTCACCCCTGGGAAGATTTCTATACTACAGTCGGTTGGTCAATGGGGAAGAGAGGTTGTCTGAAGCCCTCTCGCTGAATGCCTCTTTGAGGTCCCAGTACTCCTTAGGGATCTTCTCCTCCCCCATGTGCTCGTTCGCTACTGCGGATAGGTCATTTGCAGGTTTAGTTATGCCAGAAGGGGAGTATCCTTCCTCCTGTTTCAGGTGGGGCAGAGCGGATGCGTAGCAGCCCCGTCTTCCAATTCATGTGAGGGTTCCATTTCCAGAGCCAGGGTAATCCAAAAATTAAGGGCCGTTCCATTCCAGGGGCCACGATAAAACTCAGTCTCTTGGTGGTCCCCCATCCACATCTCCATTGGCTCTGTTAAAAAATGGGCTGGCCCACCCCTGGCTATGGACCCATCCAGTTGGGAGAATGCTATGGGCACTTTCAGTGTTCTCAGTCTCAGGCCCAGTTTTTCCACTACCTCTGGGCTAATTATGCACCTGGTGCACCCAGAGTCCAAAATGGCTAGCATCTTCCCCTGGGCCCGAGGAGGACACTCTTAACTCCACTGGGATTGTCAGGGGGCCCCCTGGGTTGACTTACCAGGGGATCATCATCAGAGTCAGTTTCACTTTCCTCTGATGTGACCGGGCGCTCCTCCGGCCTGGTGAAGTGAACTCGACGATTTCTACACCGGGCTAATCACTTCCGGCTGAGTACTATTGTACGGGGGTAATCTAGATAGAATGTCTGCCATAAAATTCTTCCCCACAGGAAGGTAGCGCAGAGAAATTAAAAAAATTAAAATGTTGCGCCCAACATGTGACAATTTCTGGGGTGTTTTAAAGGCCTCTAGATTTTTATGGTTTGTCCACACCTCGAAAGGGTGTTTTTGCCCCTTCGAGGAAATGCCTCCAAGTTAGCAAGGCCCATCGGACAGCAAATGCTTCCTTCTCCCATACTGCCCATCTCATTTCAGTTTCAGTTAATTTCTGGAAGGTGTAAGCGCAAGGTTGTAAAGTTCCAACATTAGCTTGTAGTAGTACTACCCCTACAGCCACGTCACTGGTGTCAACCTGGAGTATGAAAGGGGCATCTATGTTGGGATGTTTAAGGACAGGTTCAGTTGGAAACAACCATTTTAGATTCTGAAAGGCTGCTTGACACTCCATTGTCCACTTAAGGGGGCGGCTAGGCCTTGGTTTTGCTTCTCTGTCTTTAGGAGATTGGTAATGGGTAATACAATTTTAGCAAAGACGGAGATGAATTGTTGATGAAAGTTAGCAAAACCTAGGAAGCTTTGCAGTGCTTATTGGTACCGGAGGGGCACCAACTCCATGAACGTCCGGACCCTCTCTGGGTCCATTTCTATCCCCTCATGCAATATGCGGTAGTCCAAATAGTCAATTTTAGTCTGGTGAAATTTGTACTTTGACAATTTGGCATATAATTCAGTAGTCCCAATTTTTTTCAGGACTGATCGCACTAACTTTACATGATCCTGCATGGTTTCAGTTTAAGTAAGAATATCATCTAGGTAAACAAGAACCCCCTTGTAAATATGCTCATGCAGCACCTCATTAATCAATTTCATCAACACAACTGGTTCCTGTTGTAATCCAAACTGAGCACTTTAAACTGGAAATAACCCAAAGGACAATTGAAGGCAGTTTTCCATTCATCTCCTTCCTTAATTCGAACTCTGTAGTAAGCTTCTCTCAAGTCCAGCTTAGTGAAAATCTTTCCTTTGGCTAGATGAGCTAACATGTCCTTCATTAAAGGGAGTGGATAAACATTTTCTACACACATGGCATTGAGACCTTTGTAATCAACGCAAAGACAAAAAGAGCCAGCTTTCTTTTCAAGGAACACCACCAGAGTGGCCACTCGTGGCCTAGCTGGTTGGATGAAGTCTTGTTTTAAGTTTTTATCAATAAAGGTTCGCAGTTCCTCCAGCTCACATGGGGTCATAGAGTAGATCTTTGGCTTAGGGAGTTTCACCCCAGGGAGGATTTCTATAGTGCAGTCCGTGGGGCGATGGGGTGGGAGCACATCCAAAGTCCTCTTGCTGAATGCCTCCCTGAGGTCCCAGTATTCCTTTGGGATTTTCTCCTCCTCAACTATGCATTTGCTCACTGATGCCAGCTCCCCATGGCTTTGACTATGCAGGGGGGGTTTCCTCCCCCTCCTCGGCTGGGAATGCACAACAGTCCCTTCCTCCAGTTCACATGAGAATTCCACTTCTGGAGCCAGGTTAATTCCAAGCAAGAGGGGCCGTTCCATTCCAGGGGCTACGATGAAACTCAAAGTCTTTCGGTGATCCCCCATCCACATCTCAATTGGTTCCTTCACAAAGTGAGCTGCCCCCCCCCAGCTATGAACCCATCCAACTGGCAAAACGCTTTCATTGTTCTCAGTCTCAGTTCTAGTTTTTCCACTACCTCTGGCTAATTACGCACCTTGTACACCCAGAGTCCAAAAGGCCTACCATATTGCCTTGGGCGCCGGATGAGGCAACCTTAATTCCACTGAAATTGTCATGGGACTCACATGTTGACTTACCAGGGGTTCGGAGTCGGTTTAGCTTTCCCTTGGGGTGGTTGGAGTTCCCAATTCCTCCTGGCCCAGCTGAGCAAACTCAATGACTTCCACGCCTTTTAGAGCCATTTTGCGGTGCTTTGCTGGTGGCGTCTCGGCTTTCTTTTCTCAGCTAATGTCGGTTTGGAGCCAGGTTTGGTGAAGCAATCAACAACTTGATGCCCCTCCTTCCCATATCTGAAACATGCTGTGGACCTGGGCTTGGCTGCTGGCCCACCTTTGGCAGCTCTAGGGGCCTCTTTCGGGGCAGACTGGGAAGGCTTGTTCCAGATGCGGCCCTCACGGTACCGGTCTCTGGCGTGGTCAATTTCCACATTGGCTGCCAACACATATCAGTGCTGAAGGTCTTGGGGGGGGGCTTGGGAGATACAGCTTTGGTAGACATCATCGAGCCCATCTTTGTAACATTCCATCAGAGTCTCCTGGGACCATCCTTGTATGTGGCATGCCAGCTCACAAAACTCATGGGTGTATTCAGCAACTGATCTCCGGCCCTGGTTTATGGTTTTCATCCTGGTCTTTGCCTTGAGTTCAACTAGAGGGTCTTCGAAACGTGCTCTGAAGGCCGTCATAAACAGGTTGTAATCCCTCAGTTGTGGGGCATCATCATTGTGAAGGGTGACACACCTCACTTTGGCTTCTTCCAAAGTAAAATTCTCCCCATACTTTTGTATGTGATTTCAAACTTGAGCTAGGAAGAATCCCGGAGGATCGCCTCTGTATTTTACTCCCAGCTGAGGAGCCTTTGGTTTCCCCCCCCCCTACACTGGGGGGGCCTGGGCTACGGCAGCCGCTTGAATTCCTGCAGCCTGCACTGGCCCTGGCTGAGCTGTAGGAATCACTTATGGGTTTGCAGAGGCTTCTGCTCCCTCTACTGCTTCTTCAACCTTCTCACGCACAGGCAGTGTTTCACTTTCCCGTGCACTCCAATTTTCAAGATCTTCGTGCAGGAGATGCAGGGCCTGAGTCAGCAGGTCTTTGTCAGTTTCCTGCCAAGCAGCCTCTTCACGCTAGAGTCTGGCAGCATTTACCTCAGGGGGGATCTCCTTTCGCCCTATGCCCAACGACCATTTGGCCTGGACTGACTTCTGCTCAATCTGCAGCTCTGATAGCCACTAAGTCTCCTCATGGCTGCAGTGGGACTGGGGGGAGGGTCAGCCCCACAGCTCAAATATCCTCTTGATCAATGCCCTGGTTAGATATTCTTTGCTCAGCCCCTACATAGAATTGATCTCCGGGTTGGTTGATCTTGCTTAATGTCAGGCGTGCCTCTGTTCAAAACCCAAGAAAGAAAACCCCCAACTCCATGTTGATAAAGAGGAACGTTTACTGAGTTTGAAATGATAGTAACAAAAAGAAAGCAAGATATAAAGCAAAAGGCACAAAAGTTAAATATTGAAAGTATCCCCAAATCCCTCCCCCCAAGGACCCAAGCTCAATATCCAATCCCCAACTGATATGGTGTCATGTGGAGCGCATCTTTAGGTGTTTTTGTCCATCTGGTATTCTAGGACAGTTGACCTTGGCTGGGTATAAACAAGTCCGTTCAGCTGTGCAGATGATCATGAGAGCAATCCTCCCTTTTCGTTCACACAGGCCATCTCTCTCCAGCACACTTCGCCCTTCCAAATGCCAATCTTCCCCCCTCCCCGTTACTATGGCAGCCGATAGCAAGCAAGCATCAAAGAGGCTGAAGCATCAAACCGAAGCTTTTTGGAGATGTAGATTTTACATTAGATATAACTGTGAGGAAAGTTGGAGAAAGGAAGAGAAATGGGAGATATAAAGCAGAGAAGAAAGGTTTCTCTCTTTTCCAGCTAATCATAGCTAAATATTAATTATTTCATATAGGATGGGAGGCAACTATTAATTCACCAATCTTCAACTCACATCTCCATGAACAGTGGTTCAAATTTATTTTCAAATCCTGCACATGCACTTAACTAACTCACTCTATTGCATCCATCTATCAAGTAGATGCAGCAAAAACAGAATCTGTGTTTGCTGTTTTACAGACTCCATAATTGTTGGACTTTATTTTAAAGCCAACAGTAGAAAGAAACACAATGTTACATCCCAAACTTGCTGTATAAATAGGCAGATTAACCAAGAATGTTAGATGCTGAAATATATTAAAACATTGGGTTTATCTGCAAACAGGCTTACCTATGAGTATATACAGTAGAGGTTTTCCCCTCAGCTTTTTAAAAGTACTTATATATCCCGTATATACTTGTGGTTAAGCAGACTCTCAAATGGTACCCTCAAAATACCACGAAAAAATGCATCACCTGTGGACCAGCCAATAGTAAAAATTAAAGTGTATGTAAATGATAAGGGTCTGCAGGTGATGCATTTTTCATGGTATTTTGATTAAAAATCCAAGACTCAACTTATTACTATATATATTCAAGGGACTAAGATACAGTACATAAAAATTCCAGAAGAGCCATATTTTGTTGTAAGCCTGAAATACTCAAAGTGGATTTTCCAAGCACAAATTATTTCAAGTTCAGAATATTTTGAAAACTCATAATGATGGAGATGAAAATAAATGCTTAGTTATAAACTTTGATAAAAAGATTGGAAGAGAAATAGTTAACAGCATCTGGTGAAGCAAAACTATGGAAAATAACACTTGACATTTCCACATATGTAATAAGAAATAAGAAATTGGGTCTGCCAGATAAGAAATTGGGTCTAAGATGCCAGAAACAAGAGTAGTCTTCTAGTCCAGTACCTCAAGAGATAAGGACAGAGGAATTAATGAAAGTCCAATAAGACTATTGGTTTATCCTCTAAGTTATACAATGCAGTGATTGTGTTGTGCTTTGTTGGCTTGATGGTGAAGTACATAGGATTTAGATAAATCAGGAGAAAATCCATGCAACCCACAAAATCACCTCTATAGCATTCACTTTCCAGTCAAGCTTCCAAAACTCCCCTATAATAAGCATTTACTTTCTTTGCATTTTGGTGGGAGCAGGGCTAATTTAAAGTCATTCTGACTAATCTTTGAGAAGCAGGACAATATGTAAACCAAAGTTTTAGTTACTCTTTAGAATCACCCTCATGTCCCCACTTTATATATTGATATACTGCCTCAGTGTTTAAATTCTATTCAGCTTCCAATAAATATAGGATCAATAAGAAAGATAACAAGAAAATGCAATTCTTAATCAAATCAATAATGACTGCCAAAGTAATGTAGCATTCACAATATGCATATCATCCTTTCAATTACAAGAAAAACAAACACAATTCACCTAAAATCTCTCTCACCTAAAGTCATGAAGGTTCTGAAGAAAAGCACTGTTTTAACAACTTTCCTGGGTATCTTCAGAAAAGAAACAATCTTCATCTCAGGGGGACAAACAAGTTTTTCTGAAGGAGGAAAGTTATAAATAAAATGCTCATCTCTCAACCTTCATGTGTCACCTCTCAACATGTAGGGAATTGCAAGACACCCTGTGCTAAAACCAACCCTCCCCACCCAAACCACACAACTCCCACCAGTTCACCTTCCAATGATCCTGACCTGATGTAACCTCCCTATCACAAGGCCCACCACAAGACTCTCACTGAGGACTCACACAAGACCCATAATACTAACTTTGGAAACCTTGAATAGAAAAATAAGAGAAGATAAAGGAATTAAGGGAATGAAAATGAAGAAAGAGGAATATAAATTGCAAGTCTTTGCAGATGACTTGGTGCTTATTATGGAGGATCCAACAGAAACAGGCCTAAAAGTGTTAGAACAAATAGAACAATATGGAGAGATGGCTGGACTGAAAATTAATAAAGAAAAAACGAAAATGATAGTTAAAATATGACAGGAAAACAAGAGAGAAAAGTAGAGGAGAAACTGGGCATCCAAATTGTAAAAAAGATTAAATACTTGGGTATACACTTAACATCAAGATGTATAATAATAAAAGAAGATAATTATTATAAGTTGAGATCTCAAATTGAAATAGACTTGGAGAAATGGAAAAATTTGTAAGTGTCATTAATGGGGAGAATAGCCTTAATCAAAATGAATATACTAGCGAGGATACTATATTTATTCCAAACAATACCTATTAAATTAGAGAAAAAGTTTTTTGAAACTTTGAATAGGACAATAGGGAAATTCATTTGGCAAGGGAAAAAAGCAAGGATTAAAATGAAATTGTTACAGGATATAAAACTAAGAGGTGGATTTGGTGTACCCAATTGGGAAATATATTATCAAGCAGCAGTATTAACATGGGTAAAAGAATGGATTTTATTGAGAAATGTAAGGTTATTGACACTGGAGGGACATGATTTACAGCTGGGCTGGCATGCTTTTTTGTGGTATGGGAAAAACAGAATACATCAATATTTTCAGAAACACTATATAAGGAATAGTTTATTAACAGTGTGGGAAAAGGTAAAAGAGAAACACTATATGGAGATTCCAATGTGGCTTTCAACAATGGA
>JANHFT010012825.1:0-11065 GCA_032467955.1 Pseudoxenodon macrops | reverse complement strand
ATTTAAGATTTTTTTTAATTATTTCTTCTTCTTTTGGTATCTCCTCCATCTTCCAATACTGCACATATATTATTCTTGCCGCTGTTAAAATGCGTAGGGATTCAAGTAATTTAACGACCAGTTCTCTGCCCTAATTATTTCTTCCAACAACCAGTTTGCTAAACTGCTCAGAAAGTTAACAAACGGTTCTCCCGAAGTGGTGCGAACTGGCTGAATACCACCACTGGCTTCCCCCCCCCACAAGTATCTTCTGATGGGGAAGGAGACAACAACAAGGACAAGTGAATATTTTGGTTATGTTTTCTGAGTCCAGATTACAGTAAGGCTAGTTAGAAAGCCTTCAAAAACTCCTTTGGGAAATATATATCATGATTCTGAAGGACTTCACCTAACTTCTCCGACATTACACAATAGCCTTGCTAAATAAGCTTGTATTGTAATCTTTATTTTACATACAAAAAGCTGCAACTGAGATGACTCTTTGCTAAAGGGCACACACACACACACACACACACACACACACACACACACACACACACACACAAATGAATTAATGGGAAAGCTCAGCTTTGAACAATGGTGTCTCCAGCTCCTATATTGAGAAATAACCTTGCTGTTACATCTATTCTCAGAGCTGTAGCTAAAACCCAAGCATAAATTCACCTCTTGTTCTTGCTCAGTTTTCCTAATTCTCCTGCTAGATGTGATTTGTGTGAGTGATCCTGTAAAGCTGAGCATTATCCAGACATATTATCCAAAACGGAGTAATTTTTTTTTACGTGAAGACACACACACACACACACACACACACACACACACAAAATCATCTTTAACAGCTGTGGTCTTAGAATGTATCACCTCCAAGTGGCATTCACACTTACAACCATTGCAGCATCCCCCCATGGTGAGGTGATCAAAATTCAGATCTTGGCAACTGACTCATATTTATGACGATTGCAGCATCCCGGGGTCATGCACTCACCTTTTGCGACCTCCTGACAAGCAAAGTCAATGAAGAAGCTAGAGTCACTTAACCATGTTACTAACTTAACAGTGATCCACTCAACAACTGTGACAAGAAATGTTGTAAAATGGGACAAAATGCACTTAACCAATGTTTCGCTGAGCAACAAAAAAATTGAAGCTCAGTTGCCGTCATAAGTTTGTATATCAAAATTGTAACTTGCAATATAAGGGGAATAAATGATCTAGAACATGAGTTAACAAAGGAAATGAGAGAAAGGAAAAGAAGTGTTGGTCTGTAAAACCAGGGGAATGGAAGGAGGTACTTGTAACCATTCTGTCAATCCTGAAGGGAACCTGGCTGAAGCCCATCTTTGAGGCTTCAGGGTTGTCACAAGGAAGAAGAAGGGAAACGGAGGGCGAAAATAGCTAGCTGGGGGGTTGTAGTCAAAACCAGAGGTTTTCCTGTAGGAACCAAGGACATTCCAACATGTGGCTGGGAAGAGGAGTGAAGTAACCAAGCAACCGGCTAGTATCTCGATTGGACAACGTGACTGAGGACTTGAGGGAAGGGGGAACATTTACTTTTTAATTAAAACCTTCAGAGTCTGTTTTCACCAGTTGTGCCAATATGAGATATCCAATAATTCATTCCTTGAAGAAACTACCTGCCTCTGAGTTCCGTTTTGTTTGGATGCATTACTTGGAATGCTGACACATTCATTAAATGACTGTACAAAGTTACAGTGGCTTAAGTAGAAAAGTGACTTATGACCAGTGTTGAGTTACAACTGTTGCCGCATCAAGTTACCAAAATTGCAAGGTGCTCAACTGGCAACTGGCATATTTTTATTTATTTTGTTATTTATTTATTTGTCAAGCATGTATAAGGTAACAGATATAAGTATAAATGTGATTATGAATACAGGAAATGGATATGAATAAATGGGGGACAGTAGGACAGGGATGGTAGGTACGTTGGTGCACTTAAACACGCCCCTTACAGACTTCTTAGGAATGGGGTGAGGTCTACAGTAGACAGTCTAAGGTTAAAGTTTTTGAGGTTTGGGGAAGAAACCACAGTGTCAGGCAGTGCATTCCAGGCATTGACCACTCTGTTGCTGAAGTTGTATTTTCTGCAATCAAGTTTGGAGCCATTTCACTGCCCCAGTGTCATGTGATCACTATTTGTAACTTTCCCGGCTGGCTTCCGACTAGCAGAGTCGATGGTGGAAACCAGATTCATTTAACAATCACACAGTTCAGTGATTCACTTAACTCCAATGCCAAAAAGGCCATAGAATGGGGCACAACTCACCTAACAGTTGTCTTACAGAAATTTTGGCCGCAATTGTGGTTGTACATCAAGGGCTACTCAGTTGAGTGCAGATGGTATGATCTTGTGAATTAGAATGTTTCATTACGAATGAAACGATGAAAGATATACTGGGAACTGAATTTCATTGCTACTGTGAATGACAGCGCACATGCAAACTTCAGAAAAGGATTAATGGCTAATGTTGTTTTCATTTTTCCTGTTTCCAACTCTGAATATGTTTTTATTCTGGTGTTCACAAAACTGTGTATGTATTTTGATGAGACAACTGAAGAACAAAATTGGGGAGAAAAATATGAATTGCAAAGGAGAACTGCAGCTTAGTATTTCTACTGAGGCAAAAGTGTGAAACGTTGAAGCTTCTATTAAAATATAAACTGAACACGTTTCTCCCCGTCCGTATTTTCCATCTCATGAATTTCAATATCCACCCACTCACTTAAGCTGGGACCTAACCAGGTGAAGCTCCATTCTCTATCTTCCTCTTTAAGACACCGAATGCTCCACAAAGTGAATTGCTTCAAAATCTCCTGTATGTGAAAAACATTCTGAACTTGTTTATTCTTAGCTGCATCAAACCATTCTCAAATCCATGAAATGATTCAGTGTAGTTGCACCCTCAGGTCTGCAGCATGTACATATGCTATTCTGGAAGGAAAAAAAGGAACAATTAGTACCAAACATTTTGTATAAGCACTTCCTAACTATCCATAATAGACACCATCTGCCTATTTGATTTTCTGTTCTTACTTGCTTTGGGAAAACTCACACTTAGGGAATCTTAAGATAAGATATTAGAGGAAGTTACAATTCACCTGTTTGGATATTTATTTAGTATCCCGCCTTTGTTATTTTTATAAACAACTATTGAATATTCATTTCATTTCTACAAGCCTATGCTAAAAAACAAACAAACCCTTTTCCTTCATGGCTGTGTAGCATTAAGCAAAACAGTGTCTTGAAGTTAGTGAGAACATGCACCCTGCCCCTGTCTAAAGGTAAAGGTTGTCCTCACACCTATGTGCTAGTCGTTCCTGACTCTAGGGGGCAGTGCTCATCTCTGTTTCAAAGCCGAAGAGCCAGCGCTGTCCAAAGACGTCTCCGTGGTCATGTGTCTGGCATGACTAAACACCGAAGGCGCATGGAACGCTGTTACCTTCCCACCAAAGGTGGTGCCTATTTTTCTACTTGCATTTTTCATGTGCTTTTGAACTGCTAGGTTGGCAGAAGCTGGGACAAGTAACGGGAGCTCACTCCGTTACGCAGCACTAAGGATTCGAAGTGCCGAACTGCTGACCTTTCGATTGACAAGCTCAGGGTCTTAGCCACTGAGCCACCGCGTCCCACAAAAGCTATACACAATAATAATTTATTCACATATTCCATTCCCCTAGTACAAAAAAATATCTCATTTTTTCTGCCCCACCATAATCACTATTATCACTGCAAATTATGACACATTCTGCTTCAAAACATCACAACCATAAGGAAAAAGGACAGATTTAATAACAGCAACTTTGAAAATCCCTGCACTTTATACCTTTCTAAAGATTTAGATCTACAATGAAATTGCCCTTCTGTTCTGCTTAAAAGCAACTCAAAATATACAGGTAAGACCCAGAGGTGGGTTTTAAATCTTCTTACTGCCGGTTCACTCAGGGGCACGCTCTGCGGCTGCACGCACACATGTGCAATGCTTTTATAAGGCTTCTGTGCATGCGCAGAAGCAAAATCCAAGATGGTGGCGCCTATGGCTCTGCCGAAAGAGCTGGCTCGGGAGTGTGGCAGGCCCAGGTTACTAACGGCTCTACTGAACTGTGCAAGTAAGTTACTAACAGTTCGGTAGAACCGGACCGAACTGTTAGGAACCCACCTCTGGTAAAACCACAATTGAGTCAACAATTTCTGTTGGTATTTGAGACATTTGTTAAGTGAGTTTTGCCCCACTTGATGACCCGTCTTGCCACAGTTGCTAAGTGAATCACTGCAGTGTTTTTAAGTTAGTGACATGGTTGTTAAGTGAATTCAGCTTTGCCATTGACGTTGCCTGTCAGAAAGTCCCAAAAAAGGATCACATGACTCTGGGACACTCCAACCATCATAAATATGAGTCAATTTGCCACACGCCTGAATTTGGATCATGCGACCACGGGGATGCTGCAATGGTCGTAAGTGTGAAGAATGTTCATCAGTCCCTTTTTTTCACGGCTGTTGTAACTTCGAGCGGTCACTAAATGAACTGTTGTAAGTCGAGGACTACCTGTAATGATTTACACGTTCCAGATGAGAGAAGTAGACAGCTCTACTTTTTTGTTTTTTGTTTTTCACTTTCTGGTTTTCTTCCAAATCTTACTCCTGACTAGGCTTCAGCTAGAATTCAATCCTTCCCATCTGCAGTGGGCCTGTTTCAGTATTCTGAACTGCACCAAAACAAAATGGGAGGGTTGGAAGATTAAGCCTTATGGTTCCTGCCAACAATGGTGATAAAATGGAAATGCATTCAGGAGAGCGAGTGAATCACCGGAGATCTAATTCATTTCGCAATTTGAGACCAGAGGGGGGCAAGATTCATTGCAAATATGTGAAATTTGTAAGGCAATACAATTTTATTCAAATCAATTCAAGAGTCAATTTGATAACAGTTCCCACTGTAGTTAAGAATGGGAACATATTAAAGGGCCTTCAGCTGTTTCCATTTTGGAAGAATGGGGTAAATTTAGGATGATAGTAGGCTGCATAAAATACAGTACGGTACATTTTTTGAACTGTTCTCCCTGTAAATCTTCTGCAAGATGAGAAAAGAGGATTATAGCATCCTTCCCCCTAATTTGGTCTGACTTTTACTCATCACCACTGTAACCAAGTCCACCCACCTGTACTGCTGTTTATTCTCTTCTCTTTCCTTCCACTGTTCTCAGCTTTAGAGAAGAGAGAAGTATATTTTCATAATGTGTTTCAAGTAAGATAATTTGAATCTCCTCATTTGTGCCTTGAGTGAGAGCTCAGTTTGATTTTTTTAAATTTATTTTTATTTATTTTCTCAAGCACATTATTACATCACATGAATACATGAAATGTATTAATAAAAACAATAGAAGGGGACATTAGGACAGGGACGGTAGGCACGTTGGTGCACTTATCACGTCCCTTACAGACCTCTTAGGAATGGGGTGAGGTCAACAGTAGACAGTCTAAGGTTAAAGTTTTGGTGAAGAAACCACAGAGTCAGGTAGTATATTCCAGGCATTGACCACTCTGTTGCTGAAGTCGTATTTCCTGCAATCAAGTTTGATACGGTTTACCTTAAGTTTGTATCTATTATGTGCTCATGTATTGTTGTGGTTGAAGGTGAAGTAGTCATTGACAGGTAGGACATGGTAGTGGATAATTTTATGAACTATGCTTCGGTCAGACTTAAGGCGGCGTAGTTCTAAGTTGTCTAAACCCAAAATTTCAAGTCTGCTGGCATAAAGTATTCTGTTGTGAGCAGAGGAGTGGATGACTCTTCTCGTGAAATATCACTGGACATTCTCAATTGTATTAATGTCCAATATGCAGTGTTGGTTCCAGACAGATGAGCTGTATACAAGAATTGGTCCAGCAAATGTTTTGTATACTCTAGTTAGCAGTACAATATTACCTGAGAAGAAGCTATGCAAAATTAGGTTAACAACTCTTAATGCCACTTTGGCAATGTTGTTACAGTGGGCTCTGGCACTTAGATCATTAGAGATAATGATCTTAACATTATCTCTAATGATCTAACAAGGTCCTTAACAGAATGTTTTTTTTTCCCTTTGTTGTCCAAGAAAGAACAACAAAATGTTCTTTGTTGTATTCTCAGAAGTGTCAAAATCTAAGAGGCTACCACAAAGAAGAGGGGATCAAAGCAAAGCACCTGAAGGAGGACAAGAAGCAATGGACGGAAACTAATCGAGGAGAGAGACAACCTAGAACCAAAGAGAAATTTCCTGACTTTGAGAACTATCAATACAATATTATTAAGCCTTGCGAGAAACTTTACCTCTACAAAACTACTATTCTTTTTTTTTAACTGAGAAGACAAATTATGATCAAACAAAGCTACTGATCAATATTTATCTTTTCCCCTCTTAGTTAAAGAAACACTTAATTTGTGTTTCTCAGCTTTTTTTGGGGGGGAGAAGGAACAGCACAGGTGCTGAAATTTCCTAACTGTCTCTTGGGCAACGTCCAACTTCTTAGTACCAAAATTATATTTCTCATATTAGAAGTCAGCATGTTCTTTTAAGAGTGTAGCTGCAAACACATTCACTTTTCATTGTGCAAACATTTAAAAATTATACATATCGCCCTGCCACCTCTCCCATTATTTCTTCTCTTGGCATCTTTCCAGGATTCCAGATTTCTTGCCAATTCTACAAAGGGGGCTCTGCCCCACCAGCTGTTCTTGAAACTTCTGTTCTGTTTACATTTTCCCAAGCCTTTCCAGATGTTTCCTAAGCAGGATTCATTCATGGAATACATACATTGGACGATGCACAAAGAGATTACCGTAAGTAGCTCATTGCCCACATTGTCAATCTATTGTCGTTGACAAGTTAATTAAGCTTGTTTGCTGGTGATCTTATACCTGGCAGCTGATTTATGTTACAACCCATGTCAAAAGGGGGCAGGGCTTGGGTTGTATGTTTGTGTCTGCCATCTTGCCTTGTTTGACCCCCTGTGGAAGTACGGGCTACTTAGAAAAATTGCAAACACCTGTGCTGCCATCTGCCCCTCCTAGTTGTGCCTTCTGCCCAGTGTCAGCATGGCAGAGTTGCCAATAAACCTTGAAAGCAGCCAGGAGAAGAACGGAGCAGATTCGTGTTTTGGAAATTCTACAACCATCAGCAAGGAGAGTAGAGCTGCTGAATAAAAGATGGATTTTGTTTCCCTTCAGAAAGGGGTAAATGGAAAAGAGGAAAAGAAGCACAGCAAAAAAAAAGGAGGAAGAAGAAGAAGCATGGCAAGGGAGAATGTTAACTGTAAAAACATGATGTGTAAAGTTGTAAGCATGCCAGTTGCTGGCCAGTAACAAGAAGGGGAAAAAATCAGAAGGCATTCCAGAGAATGGAATTATGGCAGACCAGTGATACTACTACTACTACTACTACTACTACTACTACTACTACTACTACTTTTTCTTCTTCTTCTTCTTCTTCTTCTTCTTCTTCTTCTTCTTCTTCTTCTTCTTCTTCTTCTTCTTCTTCTTTTTCTTCTTCCTTCCTTCTTTCTTTTACTTTCTTTTACTTTCTTTTTCTTTCCTCTTCCTCTCCTCCTCCTCCTTCCTTTTCTCCCTCTCCCTCTCCTTATCCTATTCATCCTCATCCTCCTTTTTCACCATTTTAGCCATTGTCTGTTGTGGCCTGCCAGCCACCAGTGGAGCTGGTAGCAAACTCAGACAATGAGGAGGTTAGGAAGGAACTTGGACCATTGCTGGAATCTGCAGAAGGCTTTGATGGATGCTCTGTATCAGATGCAGAGAGAGAGCTAGGGCCATCTGACATTTCACGGCCATCAGAGAGGCAGCTGCCTTTGGAGGCTGAGATAAGTGAGGAGGAAGAACAGCTGGGGCCTGTTCCAGATGCACTTATGTGCAGAGCAGTTAGGAGAGGTTAGCAACGGAGGACAAGGAGTCAACTCAGGAAGCAAACAAAACGTTAAAAAAGTATCAAGGAGAATTGATACTCCTTGCAGATCCTTCCATTCCCCACCATCCAGTCAGAGCTGAAGAAATTTCTTTGATGAGAAGTGAAATGTCTTCAAAGAAAAACCAGACAGTCCAGTTGCCTCTTGAAAAAAGCACCTTTGAGACAACCATGACCTGAATGGCTGAGAATCTCCATAGAAATAGACTTGTAAGTTTCATATTTCATATTTATATATTTAAAAAAAGAAAAGAAAATATCTCCTCAATAAGGATTGAGGTGATGTCTGTGGTTCAGCGCTTTTGTGAGACTTTTTAGTATGGATCAATCTAATTGGATAGAGTTGCAAAAAAGGACCTGCAAGGTTTTCTACTTGCATTTGCATGCTTTTCAACTGCTAGGTGGATAGGACCTGGGGAAAGTAATAGGATCTTCACCCCATCATGTGGCACTTTGGTCTCGAACCTGGCCATCAGCTTTGGAGCTGACAAACTTAGCCTTTGAGCCATCACGCCCCTGTGGAACATATAAGAGGCTTCTAAATTTAAAGCTGAATCATGGAATCATCAATAGATAGACTATTATGAACCTACAACAAAAACACAACCATTTTATTGAGGTAGACATACACCTCATACTAGGTTAGACTTTGTGGTAAATCTAAAAGTTAAAATTGCACCAATTATTCTGGATCTCATTCCATTGATTATTGCATTTAAATTAATGAGTAGAGTAGAGTAGAGTAGAGTAGAATATGGAATGGAAAACAAGGTGTAACTTTAAAATCTATTTGAAGATTATATGATTTTGATTCTCTCAAATGCTTCCTAGCCAGCTATATTAAGAAGGAGTGAGAGGAATTATGACACAACTATCTGTTCATTTTCACTCGTCACATCTGATGTGCTTTTTTTATACTTCCCCAAAACCTCAAGAGAAAATCTCCATAATTTATAAATCCTTAAAATATTTAGATATTGCTATTACTAGAAATATCAAGAAACCTTTACAAATAACTATATACCAATATGGAAGAAACTAAATAAGACATAGAGAACTTTTCAACATTTTAGGGCAAATTGAAACTGCAAATTCTTGTGCAGTTAAACCTTTTATTTTTATTTGAAAGCTTCCTAGTGGCAATTTCGCAACAGACTGCAAAACATTGGGGGGGGGGGATAAAATAGAAAGCTTCTGCTTTAAAACAAAAAAAGAGTAAATAAAAGAATTGTATTTAGGCTTCAGAAACAGGGAAGCTGTTTGTCAATTTGTCCAATTGTCAATATATTATCAAGTAGCACAGTTAGGGCACCTGATTCCATTTATTATGGAATACCCTTCTAAACCATTGATTCATACTGAAACTATGTCAGAGCCCAATAAGTTATACATCAATTATTTTTTTCATCCAAAACATTTTTTTCCAATAAAACAGATTGATTATGTTTTATTAAAGCAAGGGTTTTCATGTCAGTTCCTAACCCTAACCCAACCAAACTTCAATTCTTTATTTGCTTGCACCTTATAGACAGAATCTTGCCAGAGTAAACCTATGCTACATTAACCTAACAGATATAGCCAGGGAGATTCTAGGGAATCTCTATCCTACATATCTTCTTCTTCTTTCCATGATTCAGACTGTGCTGTCTCTTGTCTAGCCTTACTTACCCTTGGAATGTGTTCTCTCCTTAATGGGAACCTACTGTATTATTGTTGTCTATCACATCCTTCAAATTTGGAAAAATAAATACACATTTTTAATAAGGGACATGTTTCCTTAAAATCCTTTGATAGCATATTTTTATTAGGATAATTCCTTCTTTCTTTCTTTCTTTCTTTCTTTCTTTCTTTCCTTCCTTCCTTCCTTCCTTCCATTCATTCTTTCCTGTCAGTGGAACTATCTGATATTGTAAAAGGAAATATAAATAAACTACTTTTTAAAAAGTGACACCCTCTCCTTTTAGACGCCCCAGATAAAGGCTATGAATTCACATTTCAGGAGATTGAAAGAGACACTCAGAATGAACGAAGAGTGAACTGAAGGAATACTAATAATGATAGGAAGCAAGTGAGACGATTAACCGGAAAGTTGTAATGAGAGAAGGAAGAACTATCCAAAGGTTTATGATCAAGTAATCTGTTTACAATGATGAAAATTAAATTTAAAAAATCTAGTGAGGTGGGTCAAATGAAATAGGAGAAGCAACAAATAACAATAGCTAAAGACAAAAAAAAGAAAGAAAGAAAAGAGACTCAAAGTAAGAACTGGATGAAACAGAGAAGAAAAAATTACACTGGTTATACTAGTTAGACTATTCATACAGAAAAAAATTGAGCAAACTAAAGAAATTTTGAGCATAGGGGTCTTTAGCTGAAGAAATAAAAACAAATGCGCGGAAGAGCATTCTACAAATATAGTATGTCAATCGCAAAAGAAACCTTTTAGAATTCTAAACAGCCCACAGATAATGCTGCTATCTTCTGCTTCATTTGGATAGGCTGAAAAGTGTGCAACCATTAGGAAGTTATGAATAGATGTCAGAAAACAGGACACTCAAGAGTAAAATGTTCTCATTAGTGGAGTATGCTGCAAATGCTTTTCTTTCTCTACTCCACACAGCTTTTTGTCTGCACATTCTCACAGAGGCAGCACAATTAATTATATTTCCGTCCATGCCAAAAATATTGATTTACAATATATTTCCAATTTACCACTTAGACTAATTTGGGAGCTACACTTATCATTCACAGATGTTTAGATATTCAGCTCTGAGCTGAAGAAGCTTCTTGGATGAGAGGCAAAAACGTCTTCCAAGAAAAACAGGAAAGTCCAGTTGCCTCTTGAAAAAAGCAGCCTTGGACAACTATGACCTGAATGACTAAGAATCTCCATAGACATCCAAAGCATTGCTTCTTAAACCACATTTGTTTGGGGCAGGTTCTTTAGCCTGATTGGTAAAGCAATGCAAGAGGAGGAAGAGGAGGAGGAGGAAAAAAAGAAGAACGAGAAGAAGAAGAAGAAGAAGGAGGGGGAGGAGGGGGAGGGGGGAGGAGGAAAGAAGAAGAGGAGGAAAAAAGAACAACGAGAAGAAGGGGG
>JANHFT010012777.1:0-14806 GCA_032467955.1 Pseudoxenodon macrops | reverse complement strand
CTCTCTCTCTCTCTCTCTCTCTCTCTCTCTCTCTCTCTCTCTCTCTCTCTCTCTCTCTTTCTCTTTCTCTCTCTCTCATTCTAATTTATCTATTTCTCCCTTGTTTGTTTGGTTTTTTTATTCTTATATAGTTGTCTCCAGACAAGATAGGATTCACAATTTAAATTCTATAACCTATTCCATAGTCTAATTTGATAGACTTTGTAAATATATTACATGAAATATTAATTTGAGATGAAAGTTGCGATTCAAATCAATTAGGCAAAAGAGCATTTCATGTTTTGTAGTAATGTTGCTCTAACATGTTGTGTCCTTTGTTTTAGGTGTTTTCTTTACTAGGAGTTGCAAATTGCATGGTAGCCTTCTAAAAATGGAAGATTTCTCATTCATAGAAAACCTGAGGGTTTCCCTTACCTATTGAGACATCTCATATGGTTACTTTGCCCATAAACAGGATGAAGAATTAGGAGAGATTGAGACTCTTAAGCCATTCTGTTCAAGCTAAATTATGAAGATCAACTAGGAGAATCATTGCAGAAATAATGGGCAAGATTGAATGTACTAGTGGTTGGAGGCAGAGCTAAAATGTCATGGGGCAGCCTATTCCCTCGCTCTCTTCCTCTGTTTTTCTAATTTGTCTATTTCTTCCTTGTTTTCTAATCTTTTATATAATTGTTTCCAGACAAGATGGGGCTGACGTAATTTCCAATCAATCAATTCAATCAGTCAGTCAGTCAATCAATCAATCAATATTTTTTCTTCCTCTTCATATACAAGACAAAGGATAGACCATTCTTGCTAGGCATATGAACAGTAGTTGTGGTGGTGGTTGTGTTGAAAGGAAGTTTTGGAATTTGGTAAAAGTTTGCAAAGATTTTTCATTCCATACACTATTCTATAATCTAACTTGACATACCTTTTAAACACAGTACATCAAATATTAACGCGGAGAGGTTATTTAGAAACAGAGTCGCATAATGAAATTCAATCCCAGAAAAATTAGGACAGACAAAAAAATAATCATCATGTCCTCCTTAATCTTTCTCTTCGATAGGCTAAAAAGTTTTTTTTCTTTTTGAATTCAAAGAAGTCATGGAGATCAATGATTGTTAGCCTTGAAGGCAGAGAGACTGTCTCTGAAAGCATCTGCTGGGAGACCAAATGTCAGCTGCCACCTTGCGCTTGTTCTTCACTGCTATGTGGTAACAGACTACCATGAACTGTGGGGAAGGGGACTGAATGGGAGAATAGCTTCAGGAAACTAAAGTAAGTGTTACATCTCCCCAAGAAGCTGCCTCAAGGTCCACCCAATCCAAAGAAGTGGGGGAGTCACATACCAAACTATGCTTGGACTGTCCGTTAGGAAAATGTCTTGCAAGAACTGGATTGATTACACTGGGGAGATGAATGAGAGAGAGTTAAGGGAGAGGAGAGGAGAGCACAGGCAATTTGGTACATGATTTTCAGTTCTGGCTTTGCACTACTGAAGTACACGAGATCTCTAATAAACTACACATTTCTTAACAAATGGAGCCAGGGATCATTTTTATCTAGAGATTTAAGTTGTGGCAGGTCTGACACCAAAGGGTTTCTTGTGCAGTTGGTTGACTATAATGAAAACTGACTAGATGGTCTAGGGCAGTGATGGCTAACCTTTTTGCCATTGCATGCCAAAAGTGGGGGTAGTGTATGGGAGGGTCACACACATGCATGCCCACACCCATAATGCAATGCCCTCTCCCATGCTCATGCGCGAACAACCACCCACCCTCCATTGCTGAAGCCTCAGGAGGGAGAAAAACGGGGCAACGGGCTGCTTTTCGCCCTCCCGATGCTTCAGGAGGCTTTCCTAAAGCCTGGGGAGGGTGAAAATGCCTCTGGAAGAGCGAAAGTCAGCTGGCCAGCACACACATGTGCACTGGAGCTAACATAGGGCAACACCTTGCATGTCTTCAGATATGACTCCATGTGCCACCTGTGGCACATGTGCCATAGGTTCGTCATCACAGGTCTAGGGGAAGGGGTGTCAAACTCATGGCCCACGGACTGGATGCGCCACGTGCTGGCCATGCCTAGCCCTAGTTTAACGAAGGGGGGAAAGGTCTCAATACGTCATGTGACGACGACGTAACAACGCGAGTTTGACACCACTGGTCTAGGGGTCCAATCCAGCAGGCCTTGCTTATGTACCTAAGTCCATATCCTTTTGTTCCTGAGAGGTCTGCAAACAGCGATACTCAGAAAGTATGTAAAAATACTGTTTTCAGATCTATTTCTTCAAAAGCAATTTCTTTTGAAATAAATCCCTTAGTGTTTGGCTCTCCTTCATGTTACTCTCTCAAGAATATTCATTTCTGAACTTAATGACTATCTACCTCCCGTGCTGCCCTCTTATTTTAAAAGAGTGGACAATCCTCATTTACGGTAGTAGCTCAAGAGATAATGTCAGAAGACATTATTATTCTCTTAGCATTTTTGCTTTATGAATGGCCCTTTGCATTTACAAAACTTTCACATGCCCTGTGATGGCATTTATTGGTCTTCCTGATTATGGAATCACATATCAAATCTCCACTGTGTTTGTCACAATATTCTTTTAATCTAATCAATAGCTTTGAAAGAATTAAGAGTTAAGAATTAAGAGAACATTTATTTGTGAACTTTGTGGTTGCCTGAATATTTTAAAAGACCCCTCCCTTACAACAGTGGCTGAAAAAACAACACCACAAGAAGAGAAAATCTCTTAGCTCTTTTGCCTTATGGATCCATATAGCCTTACCTGGCACTGCCTATGTTTACCTTTACAAAACCTTCACGTTGTGATGGCATTTCACTGGCCTTCCTCCTTATGGCATTACCCATCAAATCTCCATTCTGTTTGTCATAATGATCTTTTAATCTAATCAGTAGCTTTGGGAGAATTAAGAGTTCCAGTAAAGAAAATGGTCCTAATCCTTGAAAAACAAGTACAAACTCTAGCACAGTAAATCACATCCGGGTCAAGAAATTGTAATAATAAATACACACTCTGACATTTAGACTTTCTCATGGCGGGGATTAGGAAATAATAAGAAAACGTGCACCTTAATCATTACTGCAAAGGAAACTTTTGGGCAAAATGAAGACACTAAAACCCTTATTGAGATTTTACTGCCGACCTCTACACAAGGTGATGGATTTTTCCCCCACTCTGGCATTTGATAGTATCTTACAGTCTTATCTGATGACCCAGCTCTTGTTCAAGAATAATAATTTTAAACTTCACAGCATCACCAAACTCATTTCAAGATTTTAGCGTTCATGATTAGGATCTCACAAGTTAGTGGTTTTTTTATATATCTTCAGATTTCAATATTAAAAAAAAAAAGAAATATGTACTTTGATATGAATTCTGAATTCATGGGCAGCCTTTTTATCCTTGGAACTCGCAGGTATCCTGTTGCCCATCATAGTCCATCTCCCATACTCTACATGACGCTACAGTTGAAGACTATTTGGAAGCTACAGTTGGTCCTCAATGCAATGGCCCTGCCAGTTTTGGAGACCTCTTGGATGGCACATGTAACATCTCTGTTATATCAGCTGCACTGCCAGCCTGGTTTTGGCAGAGGTGGGTTCCTACCAGTTCGGACCAGTTCTACTGAGTAGGTAGTAGGCCACTGATGATGTCACAGAACCGGTTCTGCTCCTTGAGCGCCGCCATCTATTTAAAAAAAAAACAAATTCTTGAATTTTTCCGTTTTTTTCTTCTGCGCATGTGCAGAAGCTGAGTTTCTGGCACTGTGCATGCATCACCATCTTGTTTTTGGCTTTTTTTGGAATTTTCCAGGTTTTTTACCAACTGCGCATGTGCGCGGCAATGCAGCGCATGCACACCCACGAGGTGCGCCCACGCGGCATGGGAGGCAGCGAACCAGCAGCGAGGTAAGTTAGAACCCACCCCTGGGTTTTGGGTGCAATTCATTTTTTTCCCTGTAAAGTTTGGGTGATTTAGGGATTGTAATTTTCCTCCCAAGACTTGCAGGATCAGTCGATCAGTAGGAAACTGGTCACAAGATTCTTTTTATCATTAATGGAAAGCATTCAGGTGATCTGCTATTGGAAGGTGGACTTACAGATGAAGGAAACATGGATATTTGATACAGGTTGAATTATTTATTTGGGATGATTTGATGCTGTGGTAAACTTTGTGTGAATGGATCACAATAACAGTTTGTTAACAGAGAGTTTTGAAACTTTAGTTTTGTTTTAGTATTATTCTTCCTGTTAACTATTTTGTCACTAATATAACATATAGAAAACAGGTTAATAATTTGCAAATAGATTTAGTAGTTTGAAGAGGGCTTGTTTTGCAAGGGGTAGGAACTAATCTTGTAGGAAAGTATAAGAGCTGCGGTAGCACAGTGGTTAGAGTGCAATATTGCAGGCTACCTCTGTTGACTTCTGGCTCCCAGCAGTTTTGCAGTTCAAGTCTCACCGGCTCAAGATTGACTCAGCCTTCCATCATTCCGAGGTCAGTAAAATTAGGACCCAGATTGTTGGGGGCAATGTGCTGACTCTGTAAATTCACAGAGAGGCCTGTAAAGCACTGTGAAGTGATATATAACTCTATGTGCTACAGTATTGCTATGAATCGGTATTCAACATATATAATATGTGGTGTTTTTAAATGTTAAATGTTGGTTGTTTTTTTGTCTTTTGTCCTTTTTTTGTCACGAATCATAAGTTATGTGTATCTCTTCGCATACAATGGCACATGGAAATGCCTCAGGCTTCATGCTTAGGCATGAAGTTGGCTGGGTGACTTTGGCCCAATCACCAGGAATCAGTGAATTCTAGTCCTGCCTTAGGTATGAAAGCCAGCTGGGTGACGTTTGACCAGTCGTTCTCTCTCAGCCAAACTGAACTCATAGGGTTATTATTGGGCTAAATAGCAGGAGGAAGGAGTATTAGGCATGTTCATCACTTTAATTTATTTATAAAAAATAATAAAGACTGGGGCCGATCTAAACAAAAATCAGAAATCAAGAACAAAACATGTGTCAGCTCTTCTCCTACATCACATAGATGTAGGAGAAGAGCGGACATATTCATAGAAGAGAAAACATGTTGGTCGGAAAATAACAATTTAGATAAAATTAATCTGGGTCACCTGGAAAAGAATCACGATTATAATATGTGATGATCTAGAAGTTTCCTTGTCTACCAACTTGTAAGGGATGATCTCTCCTTCAGAAACAAAATATAGAGACACAGAGAGACAAAGGAGGTTTGAGGTTGTTCAGTTGGGTGGCTGATATGAGGAATTATTTCGATCCTGGAATTCTGTATTTTTAAATCTCTTCATTCTTTGATCATTCTAAAAAGAGAACCAGGTTCTCATTTCAAGAAAGCCCCTTAGATAAATTAATTCAAGAAGGCAATGGATGGGAAACATTTCCTCTTTTTCTAATGCAAGAAAAGAATTAAAGAGATTCTAGATCACAGGTGTCAAACTTGATCATGTCACGTGATGTCATGTGATGTATCATGATCTTTATTTTGTCTTTGTGGAGCTGGGGTGCGCATGGCCTGCATGTGATGAATCCGGACTTCTAGTGGACATCTCTGTTCTAGATCATGATTTTAAAAAAGCTTTAGAACCAAGCATATATTTACAGTCTTTGCAAGAGAAGACTGCCGGTGATGCTAAGGGCAGAAGTTCTGAAAGAAAACAACTGGGTTACCAAAGACCATTTCAAAGGTTGACATATCTCCTTGTTTCTAAATGAAGAGAGGGTTATTTCCCTTGTGAATCATCTCATAGTTCCCATTCAAATTTATAATCATTGAATGGCTTTACAGAATACAAAATTAGAGAGTTGAAAGGGACTTTGGATGTCTTCTAGTTCAACATCCTGTCCAAGCAGGAGACATTATACTATTCTGGAGAGAATGGTTTCCCAATCTTTTCTTTAAAATCTCCAGTGCTGTAGCATCTACAGCTTCTGAAGGCAAGCCATTCCATGACTGTTCTCACTTTGAATGCATATTATGGCAGTTGGCATTTGCATCACCGACATATAAATCTTCTGTTTCAGAAAATGGAGAGGTTTATTATGGCATAAATCTCTTATATTCTTGTAGTGAAGTCAGGGATCTTTTTGGTAGATGCATTGACATGGATTCAGTCTTTCCTACAATAAGATCATTTTTCAAAGTCTGGTCATTGACCTTCCTGATTAGCAACCAGCACTAAATGCTAGCAATATTGAAAGGATGCTAGATTGTTCAAAAAGTGCCTCTTACTCACTTACCTTAAAAACTTGGCATTTAAAAACCCATGTACAAGGGTACCTAAATTTAATTGTCTTAACATGCAGGCCAGGGAGAGATCTGCTGTGACTAATTAATCCCCTCCTTTGGGCTTTTGCTTTGAGGGTTGCCTTGATCCCTCAAAATAATCCCATCCAGCTATCATTTTTGCAGTGACATGCGCTAAACAGCTGGAAACCCAATAATACTGTTACAAGTTAGATTTTGTGCAAATCCTTTAGCAAACACCTTCTCATATAAGGGCATGAATGGAGCTGAAGGACTCATTACCTGCTTCTCACAGTCAACAGGAGAAGAGCTCCAGTTGGCTTGAAAGCAGAAAGAGATTCCCTGCCCTCCAGCCAAATCCAGGCTCCAAAATGATCCAAGTTCTCTTGGTAACAATATGCTTAGTGGTTTTTCCATATCAAGGTAAGATATTTTCTTTGATTTCCTTCTTCATATTCTTACAGCTAAGAGATTATTGCACCCAAGAGATTACTAGGTTGTTTACTTTGAAGCTTAACCCAAATTTGTTTCCCTTCAGTTTAGATAAAATTGAACCACTCAAAGTTAATAAATTACTATCTCATCAAATACCAAGATTATTTATGAAATATTACAAAGATTTAAATGTTATTGTTTCCACATTCATACTGCTCCACAGGCATCCCATCAATCTGCATAGTGTTTCCTAAGACCCTTATATTGCTGTTCAACTTTAATCAGAATCTACATGCTGAAGCATGAAAGGCATGAAATGTTATGCTCTATTAAAGCATGAAAGAGTATCCTAAACCTAAACAAGCTTGACCTAAACAGATCCAGATTTCAACATGCCCCGTGTTGTTGTTGTTGTTATGAATACTATGGCAGTCTTCTCAATGATGGTCAATTGATGAATCAATATGTTATAGAATATAGAATAACAGAGTTGGAAGGGACCTTGGAGGTCTTCTAGTCCAACCCCCTTCCAAGGCAGGAAACCCTACACTACTTCAGACAAATGGTTATCCAACATCTTCTTAAAACTTCCAGGTTGGAGCATTTGCAACTTCTGGAGGCAAGTTGTTCCACTGATTAATTGTTCTGACTTATCAGGAAATTTCTCCTTAGTTCTAAGTTGCTTCTCTCCTTGGTTAGTTTCTACCTATTGCTTCTTGTCCTGCCCTCAGGTGCTTTGGAGAATAGCTTGACTCCCTCTTTGTGGCAGCCCCTGAGATACCGGAACATTGCTATCATGTCTCCCCTAGTCCTTCTTTTCATTAAACTAGACATACTCAGTTCCAGCAACCGTTCTTCATATGTTTTAGCCTCCAGTCCCCTAATCATCTTTGATGCTCTTCTCTGAACTCTTTCTAGAGTCTCAACATCTTTTTTACATGTTAATAAATAGATTTGCCACCTGGCTTATATCTAACCATTAGAATATGTTTTTAACTCTTTCACTGACCCATCTAGTCAGGCCTTAGAAGTTTAATTAGCAGTGTTTTTTCAATAGGGGTATTAGACATGGACTGAAATTATTTTAAGCAGAACAGAATAACAGAGGTGGAAGGGACTTTGGAGGTTTTCTAGTCTAACCCCCTGTCCAAGCAGGAGACCCTGTACCATTCTAGTAAAATGGCTGTCCAGTCTCTCCTTGATAACCTCCAGTAAGGGAGTACCCTCAACTTCTAGAAGCAAGCCATTCCACTGATTGTTCTCATTGTCAGGAAATTTCTCTTAGTTGGATTTCTCACATGTAAATAAACTACTAACATCACTAAAAGAAGGTGTTTCATTTTCATTGCCCTTAAACCAGTAAATGCCACATTACAGTTCAAATTAATATGGCAGCCACAGCACTTTATGCAATTTAATAATAGTTCTAAGTTCCTGATACATAGTGGGAGTTATTGGATGTGACATACCGATTTTAGAATGTGTGTTTGTATTGACTATCTATATGAGCCCTGTAAATCAGAAGTGGGTTCCTACCGGTTTGGACCGGTTCTACTGAGTAGGTAGTAGGTCACTGGTGACATAACGGAGCCGAATCTGCTCTGTGGGCGCTATCATCTTTTTTTTCTCCTTTTTTTGGGGGGGAAACTTTTTTTGGCTTTTTTCTTCTTCTGTGCATGCGCAGAAACCGAGCTTCGGGAACTGCGCATGTGTCGCCATCTTGTTTTTGGCCTTTTTTTAAAAAATCAGGTTTTTTTCTACTGCGCATGCGCACATCCATGAGGTACGCGTGCACCCACGAGGTGCGCCCACGCAGCGCAGGAGGCAGCGAACTGGCGGCGAGGTAAGTTAGAACCCACCCCTGCTCTAAATGTATATAGCCTTTATTACTAAACATAAGCTACAAAGAAACTGCCCTGTGCATGTTTATCTCATACCAACCCTAACCCAATCATTAATAATTTTCTACAGGATGATCTTCACAAGAAAGGGAAATCTTCTGTCAGTAGTATGATTCCACCAGTTAAGAAACTTGATGGCTCTTGAGAGTCGTCCCCAAGATGGCTGCTGCATGGTAAGAGCCTTTCTTCTCTCTTACCAATGATCTGCTCTTTTACTGCCAAATCTGGCTCTCTCGCAGTGCTGCTCCCTGGATTTGAACAGGAGTACTCAGAAATGACCCACGATGACTTCTGGACAGCCATGGACTCAGTTGGGAAGGGGAGACTTGAAGGTTCTAGTTCCCTCTGGAAGCCATAAAAAGTCACTGGGTAAATCCATTTTCCTGTCAGCATTTCATTTTCTTTTTTCTTTTTTCTTTTTATGGGATATTTAATATTATTGTATACTTGGTTTATTGTGTGTGGGTGTTTTTTTTTTGGTACAGTCTAACCAAGGAAAGCGTCTTATAAAATAAATTACCTTCTACACTACACACTTTGTCTCTTTGTTTACCTGAAAGTGATTTTCTCATCTGGGGAAGAATGCCAACCAGACCATTAGATCAGTGCACTCACCCATAAACTGGGTTTATATAGCATGCTATTTAAAGCAAAACGCAACAACCCAGGAACATAACACCTGGGTAAACAAAGCATTATTTATTTTTATTGATTGGGTTTGTGTTCCACCTATAGTGTTTTTATCCCTCCCTCCTCCTATTTTCCCCACAACAACAACAACCACGCATACTTCAGTTATTAACTTTCATTTTTTTGGAATTTATTGTTTTACTTTGTTTTTTGCTCTTAAAAGTTGACCAGCAGTAGAGTGCTGATTTATTTCAACCCCTTGCTGGACTCTCACTGGTTTTTCCCCCCTCTTTCTTTCCCATAAGGAAGTACTGGCACCTTTTGAGACTGTGAAGGGCTTTTATTTTATTTTATTTACATTAATATTGGACTCTTACCACAGGATTTATTAATAACTTTAAGCCTTACAATGCTAGGAGTTTGACTGAATGGGAAAGTGACAAATTCTTTTTTCCTATGAAGACTGAGGAAGATTAGAGAATGGATTTATTACACCTAACTGTAAATCTGTTTGGACTTTGTTAGGAAGATATACCCAGAGGGTAGACTGAATCTATCATTTTTAATTCAACAACAATTGTTCAGATTTGGCATTAAGAAAAAAGTGTGGATATTTGATCCAGGACAAATAAGTTTTAACTTTTGGGAGAGATATAGAAGATGCCATGGCAAACTTTCTACAACTCGAGTACAACAGTTTGTTAACAGAAAGATTTGAAACTTTACTCTCCTTCTTCTTCCTGTTAAATATTTTGTCATTAATATAATATATATATAGAAGATAGACCAATAATTTGCAAATAAATATACTTTAATTTTGAATGAAGATAGAGAATAAGAATCTGAGTTGCAAGTTGCAGATAACTAGGACCAGCCCTTGTGTCTCTTTCAGGTTTAAGCCTACATTTCCTTACAATACTAGGAGTTTGACTGAATGGGAAAGTTTAAACATTGGGGGGGGGGGCATTTCACAAAGGGTGAATAAATTACAAACCTTCTTTTGAACAAAATAAAAAAAAATAGAATGAACACAAGAAATCTGATGGGCCTTCTCATTGTTTATGGACTTGAGAATTATCAATTTATTCACAGTGACAATTCAGGTTATTGTGCCAAATCCTTCTACTTTGATTTCCTTCTACTTTGCTTGCTTTATTGTATTGGAATTAAAGGATGCCTTCTTTTCTATTCCCCTTCAAGCAGATTGTTTGCTTTTCAGTAATCTGACAATGAACATATGCAAGGATTTCAACGGTACTGGACTTTCAAGGATTTGAAAATAGCCCAACCATTTTTGATGAAGCTCTTGGCTCTGACCTAGTGGGGACACACACACACCAGAAACAAACACCACTGTATTGCCATATGTGAATGATTATTGTTAGGGCCTCCTGAGACAGAATGTGAACAAAATACTTTCAGTCTTTTGAATTTTCTGGATGACCGAATTGGCCTCTTTAAATCCAACCTCTTTAATATTCATAGATAATTCACCTATGATTTACCACCTCATGCTTGCATGGTTGATGTGGTTTACATATACCAGAAGACCAGATTTGAAAGATCAACCTTTACAAAATTCAGAATTATAATTATTTATTGATGAAAGCAGTTACATTTTGGAATCAGTGTGAAATTTGGGAAGAGGAAGCATTGCCTTTGAATATACCAGCTCAAAAAGGCAGAGGCTGTTGCATTAAAACATGCTTTGCAATTGGCAAAAAGATAAAATGGCCAATTGACAGTAAATATGTATTTGATGTTAGACATGCCCATGGAGCTTTGTGGCAGGAAACAAGGTTTCATTGCAACAAAAGAAAAATCAGATTAAATCTGGAGAAGAAATATTGTAGATTTTAGATGCCATCTGGAAGTTAAGAGTGATTGATGATTAGGATGAAGAGTGAAGAGGGATGGGTCTCTTTGATCTAGAAGGAAGCCAAGCCTTCCGGAAGGAGGATCTCCAAAATCAAATTTGAGAGAAGCCAATTGTTCATCCAAAGACTGTCTTTGCGTCAACACACTGCCCGAAGCTGCAGACCTGAAAGTCAAAGTAAGATCATCAATAGAGTAATACAGTACTTTCCTACACAACTAAACTCTGTTATTCCCTAGAACAAAACCAAGATATTCAATAGACTTTTTTCAAGTTCTCTATTTTGTATAAAAAGACAAGGGGAAGTGATTCCTGATCCTTTCAGACAAGCTCTGGGTTTGCTTCATTGAACTGATGTCCTTTAGGTCACAACCAGCTCTGCCCTGATTTTATCATCTCTCTTCTACTTTCACTATGGAGACACCTACAAGTTAAGAGAAAGGACTGTCTTGTGACAGTCTGTTCAGAAGATGCTGTAAGGGAGAAGCACAAGGCTCTGAGAAGGCCAAGCATTTTGTTCTTAGAAGAAAGAAATAGTCCTGGATAGTCACCTGAATTAGTGTGGTCATTGTTTGAAGGAAAAACTGTAGTGTGGAAAATCTAAACCAGCTTTCAGCAAGATCTATTGCAAATTTATTTTAGCGATCACCCCTTGGAATCAGACTTTAGAGCACACAGATTAGAGGTAATCTTTTACTAACCTTTTCTTCTCCACATTTTGTTCCAGGATCAACCATTCCAAGTTCTTCAACTATTTCAGAATAGCTGCTTTTGCATGAACCAAATGAGACTTTTTCTCCATCTGAAGGCTTCGCTGTACCCCCTGTGCAGTAGAGCCTGCCACATTTTATATCCCTGAAAAAGTCAATTCCTTTTAATTAACAATAATGCATTAAGAGAGGTCTGTCCCTTTGCTTATCTGCAAACAGTCTAAATTAATTAGTTAACTCATTTCCATGCCACATATCTCAAGGAATTAAGACTGAAAATGCAATGTATAAAATAAGGACTGCTTTTATTTTAGTAGGGCACAAAATGGTTTGTGTAAGACTTAGAAGCAGAAAGACAACTAAAATATGTTTGGTTAGTGTTCAACATGTGGCACAAATCTAGCCATCATGGTTTCTAAATCATGGCTTATGACTAAGTACAATTCAGGGAACCAGGTTTATTATGGGTGATGTCAACCCAAAGAGAAATTATAGTGGTAGTCCTTGATTTATAACCACAACTGGGTACAGAGTTTCAATTGCTAAGCAAGACTTAACTGAGTTGCACCCAATTTTATGACTTTTTTTGCCATGGCTATTAAGTGACCGACAATGATTGTTAAGCAAATCTGACTCCCCCATTGACTTTGCTTGTTGGAAGCTGGATGACAAGGTTGCAAACAGTGATCGTGTCACCTTGGCACCTCATAACTACACGTTGGTTGCCAATTGCCCAAATTTGAATCACATGTATTGTGACAGTCCTATGTGCAAGAACCAGTTGTAAGTCACTTCTTTCAGTGTTGTTGTAACTTGGAACTGTCACTAAACAAAAGGTTGTAAGTCAACCTTTCCTTTCTCAGTCAATCTTTTAAAAGAAGGCCCTCCTTTTATATCCCATTTTTGCTCCATCTTGAAACCCAAGATGGAAAAAAAACAGGAAAATTAGCCATTCAGAAATTAGCTCACATTTCTGTTGTTTAAGCCAAGTGATAGAATCTGGATCTCACAGATGTGGACCTGAAAACATTTTTATACAGTGGTGGGATTCAAATAATTTAACAACCGGTTCTCTGCCCTGATGATTTCTTCCAACAACCAGTTCACCAAACTGCTTGGAAAGTTAACAACCGGTTCTCCCCAAGTGGTGCGAACTGGCTGAATCCCACCACTATTTTTACAATTCTTTAATGATATCATCATCATAGCAGGAAATAATTTACACTGCTTACTTTGCTTCACATGGAATGTTTGTATCATTTTCATTTGTGCAGTGGCCATACTCATCGCCTTTCTGGTTATTCTCAAAACATTCCTCTGGAGCCACTTCTGCATCTGTAAGGGAAGAGTGAGGAACCAAGACCAATACCTGAGTGTGTCACCTGCCATCAGGATTCCCAATCACCTCCATGGGCTACCTGTATCCTTTCAATTAGGGAGACAATAATTTGGGACATTCTGTACGCAAAGTCTTGCTGAATCACCCATCTATGATCAAGATAAATCTCTCTGTTTCCCAGAAAAATATTGCTTTTATATGGAAACTTATTTTCAGGAACTTCTGTCCTTTTTCAACATAAAGTCACACTGAAAATTTTGGAATAGTTTGCCAATAAAGTCATGAGTGATTAGTGACAAGAATCACATCCTCCAACATCTCCAAAATAACATCTATTTCTTTAATTGCTATGCCAAATTTGAAGAAAATTCCAATCTCAGGGTTTGAATACTCTTAGCAAACAGTTCCATGTTCAAACTCCATTATCTCTGATTGAGAAAGTGGAAAGTGATGGGTCAGTCAGAGAGTCTAGTTAACTCTGAGAAGAACAAAGCTAGATGGATAAAAATCTAAGCATATGACAGGTTCTTGATATTATTCTTTGTATTTTACCAGTAGTATTGCCTTGCTTCAGAATGCTCATTGATTTAAGACAAAGAGTATTGGACAATAATTTTGAGCTTTTGTTTAATACACAACATAGCAATCTATCTATGGCATACAAGCACATAGAGTTCAACCATATATTGTCTCAGATCTTTGTCCACTTTGGGAACATACGCACAACCCACAAAAGCATCCTTCCTCCAAAGTCTGTCTTTCCAGATTTCTACAACTGTCATTAGGTTTGACCATTGGCCATGTTCTCTAGGCAGGATTGGAGCTTCAAACCAAAAGATTTGGAGGACTAAGCTATAAAACCTCCAAATAAAGAACTTCACCTTGGAAAAAAAATGCCAACTGGACAAAACACAAATAGAATGGAAATTAATGTTCTATTATGGGTAGAAAGGAGAATATATCTTTGATCACTAGCAATAATTGTCTCTTTTTTAACAATAACAAAATTCTGAAATCCTAAGTTTGACTTACCGGGCCCCCAGAAAACAATACATTGGTTTGCCAGAGTGGGGCAGTTCCCCCTATAGCAGTAACCCAAGTTGTTTTGACATGGGTGTCCATTCTTTTGGAAGCGATCCATGGGGCACTCAGCAGATTGTCCAGTGCAGAGTTCAAGTGAGTCACAGTCATCCTTTACGGCCCGGCATACTGCTCCTGCTTTCTTAAGCTGTGGGTGAGAATGAAAAATGCTGCCAGCTATCACTTCAGCAACAGAATTCAAAGAGCCAAAGAATGAATTACAAAACATTTCAAAGCCTCCTCTTCAACTGTCATGAGGATTACAAAGCAAGGCCTCCCTGCTATGTTACAGATGGGCTCCAGGTCTTAAGACTTTGTGTATAGTGCCTAGAAGTCCCAGCTTAGAAGTCCCAGCCTGTCTTACTTCCTATGAGAAAATAGCTGCCTTGAAAGTCTCAATGCCTGAACTACAAGTTCCACACATTGATTGATCATCAAGTATCAATGAAACTCAATGTCAGCATTCCAAATATCATCCCCGATCAAATCAGACTCCAAGGCAAAGCATTCCTCAAAGTTCCAATTTATTAGG
>JANHFT010012752.1:0-14808 GCA_032467955.1 Pseudoxenodon macrops | reverse complement strand
GTGGACACACAAGGAATTTGTCTTTGGTGCATAAGCTCTCAATGTATATACAAACAAGATAATATAATCAGTGTACCTACAAGCAACATGTATATGCAAACAACAAGTGTACCTACAAACAACAATGTAATATAATCATAAGATACCAGAAGAAGAAGGTAGTAGGAAAGATGATGATGATGATACAACCATATTACACGAGACAGTGCTGTGTTAATTAGGTATTCAAGCATAGTGATGGCACAAGGGGAAAAACTGTCTTTGTGTCTAGTTGTTTTGGCATTCAATGCCCTATAGCAGAATCCTGAGAGGAGGCATTGAAACAGTTTATGTCCAGGATGTGAGAGGTCTGTAGATACTTTCTCAGCCTTCTTTTTGGCTCATGCATTATACAGGTCCTCAATGAAGGCAGGCTGGTTGCAGGCTGGTTGCAGTTGTTTTTTCTGCAGTCCTAACTATCCATTGGAACCTGTCATGTCCTGTTTAGTTGCTGTACCAAACCAGTGATAGAAGTACAAATAACAGACTCAATAATTCCTCTGTAGAATTGTATTAGCAGCTCCTTAAACAGTCTGAACTTTCTGAGTTGATGCTGATTATAGAACCCGGAAAATAGAAGATCTCTGTTGATACTGTCTTGGCTAATATTGTAAGAGGTGGTGGAATAGAAGGGCTCCTCCTAAAATAACTTTCATCTCTACAGTTTTAAGTGTGTTCAGCTCCAGATTATTCCACCTGCACCACATAATATATACCACATCAAAATGCTTTGCAGCACTCTGTGGTTGGTTGACAGAGTCAACCTATTGCCCCCACAAATCTGTGCCCTCATTTCACCAACCTTGAAAGGATGGAAGGTTGAATCAACCTTGAGCCCTGTCAGGATCAAACTCCAGATTGTGTGCAGAATTTGTCTTATATTATATGTCTCACAAACTAAAGTAAGTCATTGGGATTCTTTTCATGAATCTGGTATTGATATATCATTGAAAATATCATTGGTTTGACTAAGATGATGTACAAAACAAGAGCTTTCCACAGTGATTCTTTTGTATAAAAGACACTTTGATTACACACAGAGGCTCTCTTTACCTTCACAAGTGTGCAGCAGAAACCCCCAAAGCAATGGGAATGGTGTCATGAGATGATATGGCTGTTTTTATGTGTTCCCCTTCCCCAATGTCAACCCCAGCATTAGATAACATAACCAGAGTGACCATGGAGAGAAGCAGTTCTTGAACTCCACAGAATAGATATGGTTGGATTTATCACGTATATGTCCTACCATTCAACTCACTTTCCTAGATAGAGAGGCACACATACAGACCTGTGGGACTTTGTAGGGGCCTGCTAATCTTGACATCTGGATGGAGATATCCCTGTCAGCTCCATCATAAAAACCCAAAGGATTATCCTCCCTTCCACAGCTGTAGTTGGGAACATTGGCTTCACCAGTAGAGAGCATGTCCAGCAAGGCATCTGAAGTGCCAATGGTGTTCATATAGTTGTCATGGATGTTGTAGCCAAGTGTGAGATTGTGCAGGAGGTGGGGATTCTTATTGACTACTTGAATAGCGAAAATCAAGCGTAGGAGTTTAGACTGATTAGAAGATATTTTACTGTAAAAAAATGTTCATTTTATCATTACCATCCTGATCAATAGCAAAATATATTTTATTTTTTATCATTTTTCTTGACTAATGAAAATAAAGCATAGCACTTTTGAATGTGCAGTGAATAAACTCCTGTAAAAATTATGTTGTCATTATCAGCATAAAAGAACCAACAACATTTTTTTCAATCTTATCCACTTTATCTCTTGAAGCCTTCAAAGTCTTAAGCCAACACTGACTCCAAGTCCAGAGACAAATGATACTCACCCATCTCCATTTAATTTTAATGAGAGTTGATACTGTCCCCACCTAGATTAAGAATCACAAATACACAATTCTTTGTGGCAGTATTAATTTTCACCTGCCCAGTAACCAGATTCCAATATAATTGAATAGTTAAATAGAACCACCATAAAAGGAAGAGGATGTTTCAAAAGTGACTCAGAAGCCAATTCTAAAAATAAGTCATCCTGTATTTCTACAAGGATCAGGAAGTAAATATCAAATAGTAGTTACATTTGAAATGAACTGGGCAGCAGAAAACTATAATAATCACTAATTTAAACAAAAGTCAGTATTCAAGTCATGAATTCAAAATTGAATGGGGAAAGGAAAATAATGAGGACTTCTTTCAGATTTGTTTTCCTGTACCATCTTTGGATTTGAATCTCTTCCCCAAAATAAGACAAAGAAAGCATGGAAATCAAAATGAATCAAGGAATTAGACAGGACATGTTTTGCAGTATAAAGAGCAAGTTTAATGAGAACAGAATGAGAGAATTATAAAAGAAGGGAATGCAACTCCATTATCCTGCATGACTTACGAGTGAGACTGATTAGAAGGAGCTACATTGAAAGGGAACATTATATGCGATATTTTTGTTGCAGTTATGACTATACTAATGAGATGGTCTCCTGGGCTGTGATAGCTCCATGGTTTTTTCTCATCCTGGTGTTCCAGAATCAGTGGACATTTCATTCTAAGCTTCCCAGAGATTGGCTGGGATAACAGTAGCATCAGAAGCAGAAGCAGGAGGTCCATAATTCAAGGGTCTCGATCAATTCCCTTCCTGTTTCAAAACAAGAGTTGAAGAATGAAAAGCCTTCTCACAGGAGCCAGTGGTTTTCCTGATTGAAATGGAGACCAACCAAGGTTCACCTGGAAAGGAAAGAATGGTACATTTAACAGCACAGCCTCCCTGCCTATCCTAAAATGCATACACCACAGAGAGTGACCTGAAGCATTTATCCTTTTCTTATGCTTCAGTCTGATTTTTACATCAAAGGCAGAAGAAATAGATGGAGACATCTCAAAGAGCCAGATGGTGATAATTACAGTGAGAAGCAACTTTTCCTCTGGGGATCCTGAACTTCTTCCTTGGCTTCATTTGCAGAAAGGAAGCTGATATACAGCATGTTAGTGGGAAAATTACAGATGCACCCTTGAGGGCAGTGTTCTGTAGTGAAGACGATCTGTCCTGTCAGGACATGTCCAGAAAATGATTCTGGAGGAAGACACAGTATTGTTGTTGACTTCTGCTGTCCTTCAGCATGGTATCTTTTCTCCAGAGACTGCTGGAGTTTGGTGCCACTCTAGACTGAAACACTGAAAGTTTTTGGGTTGTATCATTGCATAAATGTGGAAAAATATATAGGGCCAATAGATTTTTTTCCTTGACACCAATTCCTTGACAAACTCACCCAAAAAACTGGTTTGAAGGGACAAGGTTTCCCTTCTTCTGGTTGTGTGGATGCTCTCCATGATTGTGGGGATCTTTGGCCTTCACATCTCTGAGGTTGTGTGTGATTCCTTTCCCAAGACTGCCAATATCTTGAAAGGGGTGGTTGGGTATTGCTGTGTGTTCCTGGTGTATTTGGATAGTTATCAGAAAGAGTATATTTCTTGTGTGGAGAGAAGATACATTAATATGCATAAAGAATAAAGGAATAAAAACATAACAGAGTCCAAAGAGACCTTGTAGGTCTTTCAGTTCAACCTCTGCTCAAGTAGGAGACCATATATCATTCTGGACAAATGGCTGTCCAATCAGGTGATGGAGCACCTACAACTTCTGAAGACAAGTTGTTCCACTGATTAATTGTTCTCACTCTCAGGAAATTTCTCCTTATTTCTAGGTTGCTTCTCTCCTTGATTACTTTCCATTCATTGCTTCTTATCATGCCTTCTGGTGCTTTGTAAAATAGGTTAACCCCCTTTTATTTGTGGCACCCTTCACATATTGGAACACTGCTATGTTATATCTTAGCATGAGAGGGAGAACTGGGGGATTGAGTTAGAGGGGATAGCAGGACCACCGAGATGAAGATGTACAGAGGATGAGCCATTCTTTTTGAAGCTTTTGAATCTATTCCTATTTTATATATCTCGGTTTCTACTCTCAGCCCCTGATTACAATAGCAATAGACTTATATACCACTTCATAGGCTTTTACAGCCCTCTCTAAGTGGTTTACAGAGTCAGCAAATTGCCTCCAACAATCTGAGTCCTCACTGTACCGACCTCGGAAGGATGGAAGGCTGAGTCAATCTTGAGCCTGGTGAGATTTGAGCTGCTGAATTGCAGCTAGAAGTCAGCTGAAGTAGTGTGCAGTACTACACGCTAACCACTGCACCACCTTGGCTCAAGATTTTTTGTGGCTCTGAATTCTGGTTGTTGCTTTTGAATAGCAGGGTGATGCATAACAAGGCCAAGATCATCCATGATATTTTCTGCCATGTCTCAGGGAAGCCTGCTTGTTCCCAGAGAAGAGCAAACCTCTTCTTGATTGAAAATATGCCAACCTGGCTTGTGGTTTTGCCCCATGTGAGACCATGGGGGGAAAGGAGGGGTGACTGTTACATGCCCTTAGGAGGCTTCACCCAGACCTCTTTTTTGTTTCAGGGTGGTTGAAATTTGATAAGGTAGGACATGAATATCAGTTTGTTGCAATGATTGGTTTGGACCCTCTGAAGCACCCTGCAGCCAAAGGCTGCCTCAGCCGAGGCGTACATGTCCAGCTTATAATGCCGGATAAATTGTGAATGTGACATCCAGGTAGCTGCCCTACATATTTCCTCGATAGATGCACGGGTAGCCCATGCTGCCATGGTAGCCACACTCCTTGTGGAGTGTGCAGTGACCCCTGCCGGCCTTGGGAGTGAGCGCAGGTCATAAGCCCTGGTGATAGTTAGTCTGAGTCAGTTGCTTATCACTGACGGAGTTACTTTAGCCCCCAGTGTCAAGGGCTGGAAGGATATGAAGAGGGCCTCCATCCTTCATATGGAAGCAGTACACCTCACATATATCCTAAGGGCTTTCCTCACATCTAGCTTGTGCCACCTCTTCTCAGAAGGGTGGGCTGGTTGAGGTCAGAAATTGGGCAGGACGAGCTCCTGACCTCGATGAAAGGCAGAATTAACCTTCAGGACAAAGGATGGATCTAGCCTCAGGACAACCCTATCGGGGTGGAAGACACATAGATCTGACCCTCAATGGGACCCATACCCAGGAGTGGGAATTGCTCCTGCCCGTCTTCTGGAATGGCAAAAGGAACCACTGAAGCTCTCTAGAATGGAGAGCCTGGCCCAGGGTACCATAGAGATTTGCTGAAACCATTGTCAGATTGTTTTGGGGCTCCTTTTAGTTCAGTGGAATCACATCTCTCTTCAGGGAAGCAGTGCCTCTTGGATTGAATTATTTTGATGAGATTCTCTTTAGCAATGTTTTTTTTTAATTGGATGAAATGAAAAGGAGCTATAAAAATTCCATTCATTCAACCATTTTCCATTTAGAAATATGTACATCTCAGTGGTGAAATCCAATTTTTTTTACTACCGGTTCTGTGAGCGTGGTTTGGTGGGCGTGATGTTGCTTGGTGGGTGTGGCTTGGTGGGCATGGCAGAGAAAGGATATTGCAAAATCCCCATTCCCACCCCACTCTGGGGCCAGCCAGAGGTGGTATTTGCTGGTTCTCCAAACTACTCAAAGTTTCCACTACCGGTTCCCAAGAATCTGTCAGAACCTGCTGGATTTCACCCCTGGTACATCTATTGGTTGTCATAAGCACCTCTAGTAATTAATTGGAGGTTAAAATGTCACAGAGAGCTAGTTTGTGCTAATGTTGCAGGTGCTGGCCTAGGAACCAGGAGACCGTGAGTTCTAGTCCTCCCTTAGGCAAGAAAAACCAGCTGAACCAGTCACACTCTCTCAGCCCAACCCACCTCAGATAATTGTTGTTGCAGGGAAAATAGGAGGAAGAAGAAGTATTAAGTAAATAAAACATGTTGAGTTATTTATCAACAAAAGTAAAAATAAAATTCTCTTTGGACAAGAGGATGGCAGGAACAACAACAACAAAAAATCATCTGGTCAAACTAGGAGAAATAGTTGGGTGGAGATGAGCAGATGCGTTTCTCATGGCACTCTTGCCCATCAGAAGCTCACCTTTAAAGAAACTAAAGAGGACTCCCTGTGAGATTGTCTATGAGTGACCAATGCCTTTAGGCTTTGAATTAATTCCCATCCCAGAAGGTTATCTTCATCCTGATCCAGGGACAATTTACTTCCTGCTATACAATCTTTCCAATGGGAGCAGCATGAGTCAGACTGCATCAGGACCAGAACGGGATACCTGACACTGGAGCCTATGAGCAGCTACAAACAGGAAGTTGGGTGCATCACAAAGTGTCTCAGAGAAAGAAGGTTTTGTCTCCAAGGTGGAAAGGCCCATACCTGGTGCTACTAGTTGCTCATAGCAGAGCCAAACTTGACCTTGAGAGTTCAAACATTGAAAAAGAAGAATCAGCTCAGCAAGAGATTATGAAGAAGAAAAGATCACAAGGATCACAAAAAGATGAATAGTAAAAATGGTAATAATAAAAAATAACCCACATAATCCAGGGATGATCATCACCAATAATCTTCTAGATGGGGAGCAAAGTGATCAAAACTTTTCAAAAGGTACCACAGTGGGGGATCGTCTGGATCTCTTAGGAAAGTTTGTCCACTTTCTTAGGAGTCATCAGCTCAAACGCCTCCCAGTTCACACCTCCAGACTTCGATCCTGGCATCCTGACCTTGCCTGCCCAGAGACATCATGAACACAGGGACTCCCAACTACACCTACAAGCACTTGGCAGTCTTTGGGGGATTCACACGGAGTCTCAGAGATGTGTAGGCCAAAAGGGTCCCACTCCACTAATCACATCCACAGAAAAAGAAGTGGGACCACAAAGTTCTCCGAAAGAGGTTTCTGGGAAGGTGTGGCAAAAATCAGGTCACAACACTGACCATTCTGTGGGAACTACCACCATCATAGTTATAGATACCACAGCCGTCTGCTTATTTAGTAAAATAAAAAACCTTCAAAATATAACGTTTCTCGATGTCTTGCATGAATATGGAAGGGCAACAGAGAGAGCACCAGGGAGTAAAAATAATCTATCCATTCTATAACTTTTTTTTCCTATTAAGCAAATGATACACTCCACAGGCTGCTATTTTCTTGCTCTTAATCAAAGGTCTCATCCAAAAGTTGATATTTCTAGAAAAGATGGGAAATAAAATTTCACTTCATTCACAAGCAATTTTAAAATCAGCTCCAATTCAAGATTCATATATGGGGATCTCATAGAAAACAATAATTCAAGCAGACCCAGCTCTTAACAGGGTTCAAGGTTACTGATTACTTAATTGGCATTAGATGACTGAGACCACTAAAATAAGCACCCCTAGTCTAGAATGTCACCAAACTCCATAGCCCTGGCTGACGTTGTCTCCATTAGTCCCTGTAGACAAGATCCCACTTTAAGCTGTGGTGGCACAGTGGTTAAAATGCAGTACTGCAGGCTACTTCTGTTGACTGCCGGCTGCCAGCAATTTGGCAGTTCAAAACTCACTAGGCTCAAGGTTGACTCAGTCTTCCATCCTTCTGAAGTTGGTAAAGTGAGGATTCAGATTGTTGGAGGCAATATGCTGACTCTGTAAACCGCTTAGAGAGGGCTGGAAAGCACTGTGAAGTGCTTAAGTATATAAGTCTAAGTAGGGGTAGGCTGATGGGGATTCACAGGGGTTTTGGAGAACCTCTAGCTAAGATTGTGTGCAGTTCGGGGAACCCCCAAATCCCACTCCTGGAGGGCCACGCAAATCCCACCCCTCCCAGGAGTCCCCGTATGGCCTGTTCTGGATGTAGGTAAGTGCAGGGTAAGCATGGAGGGTTGGGGTGGGTGAAAAATGGGATTACCAGATGTTCAGAAGATACAGAGGGCCTCTGGTGCTTAGGGAGGCCTATGGAGCCAGGGGAGGGCAAAAATGCCCCTCACACTGTGGTGTAGGAGGCTGAGTAGGCATGCCCACCCTGGCAATGGCCAACCAGCAACCAGGCAAAAAGTACCCCTGCTAATATTTTTGAAGCCCACCCCTGAGTCTAAGTGCTATTGCTATTGAAGGACAGCAGAACTCATCTGTGTTTTGAACTATATTTTTCCAACATTACCTTCTGGACAAGACCTGACAGGAAGTAGCACAACCACCGCAGAACAGTGTCCCCAGGGGTCTAACTGAGATTTTTCACTTTTATCCAGCTACTCCTCTGCTGAAGAAGTCCTGAAGAAGTTTAGGATCCTCAGAGGAGAAGCTGCTTATTACTATAATTTTCACAGTTCCAATCTTTGAGACTTCTTCTTCTACAATTTGTCTTTGAAGTAAACATCAGATTGAAGAAACAAGAAAATAATTTTTGTATCAGAAAAGAATAAATACCACACTCTGTGTGGCACAACTTAAGAGAAAGAGAAGGGCTATGACTTTGAATGTCTCGATCTTTCTTTTCCTAGTGAAGGTGAGCTTGTTTCTGTTGGAATCATGAAAGTCACTGGCATTTCCATCTTGTGAGAGGGCTTTGAATTCTTCTAAAGCTGCTTCTTGTTCTTGTTTAAAAACAGGAAGGGAATTAACTCAGCCTCATGAATTATGGACCTCCTGATTCTGCTTCTGCTGCTTCTGATGTTCCAGCCAGTCTCTGGGAAGCTTAGAATGAAATGCCCACTAAGTTTGGAGCACAAAGATGAAAATAGACCACGGAGCTATTACAGGCCAGGGGACCATCTCATTACTATGATCACCACTGCAAGAAAAATATCACTGACAACAACATTGTCTTTTAAAAGGGCTCCTTCAATTCAGTCTCAGATGTAAGTCATTCAGTGTGATGGAGTTGCATTTCTCCGTTTGCTCTCCAGCATTCTCCTTTTTTCCTTCTTATTTCACTTATTCTTATTTTGCAGAACCCTGAATCACTTTGTTTTCCATGGCCCCTCTCTTTTGCCTTATTTTGTGGAAGAGACGCAAATCTCAGGATGGGGGAGGAGAAAATATGAAAGAAATCCAAATTATATACTTTTCCTTGTCCAATCCTGAGTTATCACTTGAATACTGACTTTAATTTAGAGCAATGGGTTGTGGTCACTCATCCTTGTATGAATAAAAATATGTTTCATTTCTGAATCATTTATGAAACACACTCTTCCAAGTATGATGGTTCTACTTTAATGATTGAATGATATTGAATCATAGTTACTGGGCAGATGAAAAGTAGTGTTGCTACAAATAATGGTGTGTTGTGATTCTTACACTTATTGGAACACTGTCTAAATTCCATCTCTTTAAAATGAAATGGTGATGAGTGATTAGCATTTGCATTTGATTTTCGATCAGTATTAGCTTAAGACTCAGAAGGCTTGTGGAGACAAACAGGATTCTATTGAAAAAGTATATTGTTCTGTAATGATGGTGATGATAACATGAAAACCTTTTTTTTACATTAGTATACCTTGTGATAAAGAAACATTTCTACAGTACATTTTTAATATTCAAGTGGCCAACAAGACTCCTTGGCTTCCACAAAATATCACACTTGGCTACAACATTCATGACAACTATTTGAACATACCTGGCACTTCAGAAGCCTTGCTGGACATACTCTCTACTGGAGAAGCTAATGTTCCCAACTACAGCTGTGGAAGAAAGGACAACATTTTGGTTCTTGTTGATGTAGCTGCTGATGACATCTCTATCCAGATTTCAACATTAGGAGGCATCTACAAAGTCCCACAAGTTTGTATGACTGTTTCTTTGATAAGTAAATTGAGTGGGGGGTAATGGGTGTTTGAGTAATAGATTGAACCATTTCTTCAGTTCAAAAATTGTTTTTCACTATGACTATTTTAGTTATCATGGTTAGGGATTGGTAGGGGGGAGTAAGGATCAAAGCAATGAGAACCTCTCATGACATCTTCTCTATTGCTTTGAGTCTTCTTCTTCACACTTGGGAAGGTTAGGAGATATTCTATGTACAATCAAAAGGTCTTCTGTATGAATGGATGGTGCAGCAGAGATGGTAAATTCAAGTTTTCTACATAAGTTAACAAAGATAGTGATGTTTTCAATGGTAAACACATCCCAGCTTCATGAGAAGAATCCAACTGGTTTATCTTACATATAACTGCTTAAACACATTTTTTTTTAATTTGTAGGAACCAAAGAATTATTGTAATTAACCACTTAGTTACAAAAATGCAAGGATACAAGGAACATGTTGACTTTTTTTATAACCTTGAATGTTCATGATGAAATCCATCATAACAGACTTGAAGAGCAATACCTCTCCTCGAGAAGATTTTTTACCAGCTGCTGATTTGGGAATTTATGTAAATTTATTCTATGTCTACAATCAGAACATATAATTATTGGTATAATATTAAAGTTATAAAAACTGACAAACTTCCAAAATTCTGTGTTTTGAATAGAATAGAATAACAAAGTTTGAAGGGACCTTGGAGGTCTTCTAGTCCAACCTGCTGCTTAGGCAGGAAACCCTATGCCATTTCAGACAAATGGTTATCCAATCTCTTCTTAAAGGTTTTAAGTGTAGGAGCAGTCACAATTTCTGGAGGAAAGTTGTTCCACTGATTAATTTTTCTAACTGCCAGGAAATTTCTCCTTAGTTCTAAGTTGCTTCTCTCCTTGATTATTTTCCACCCATTGCTTCTTGTCCTACTCTCAGGTGCTTTTAAAACAATACAAAAAGACTTCTTGAATTGTACAACTGACATATTACACTAGAAACTGTTCCTGCCTCTTGTACAACTGGGGAACAAGCAATGAAATATCTATACAAAGAATCTGGGATGTTGAATAGAGAGATACAACCATTTTCAGTAAGGATGAATGAGCCTCTACAAACGTACTTCCAAATTGGCAAATATATCAATGCAGAAATCTCTAAATATATTAGGGCACTATTTGCTTAAGCAAGATTTGAGCACCAACCCACTTGTAATGAACAGACTTGCAATTGTAAAGTTCTAGAGATAGCCATAACTTTAAAAAAAATTAATATCAATGTATAAGAAAGAGAGGGATCAGTATCTTGGACTGTAGAGTAGATGAATGATTTATTGGGATTCTTATATTAAAGCAACTTATTTCCTTTGTAGCCAAAGTATATATAATGTGGCTATTTATTTGAAGAAAATATTTCAGTTGAGATCTCCATATGTGGATCTGATTGTGGTCAATAATAGGGGTAATACAGAAATATGATTTGCATTCTTTATTCTTATTCATTTTAATAATTCTTTTTTTTTGTACACTTGTTTTATACAGGCTTGTAAATGTTAAGCTTTTTTAAAAAGATCTAAATCGTCACATGGTTTAAGACTAATCAACAGTAGTTAATTCAAATATGTTTATAAGAACCAAACTGGGTTTCTTTTTAACTAAAAGTATGGAAAAGATTTGATTCTGATATTTTTCATTGGTTTTTCAGATGAATTTTGAATTATTTTCAGATTCACTGCATGATAAAAGTCATTTGCCATTTTACCATTCCCTGTTCCCAAAAAAAGGGTTCTATCCAGAAATTGTCAAAATTATTCTGCATTTTGGATGGACCTTAATTGGCCTTTTTACTTCAAACACAGAAAATGGAGAGAATTTCATGAGGACTTTGACTCCTATGCTATTCCGGAGTGGAATTTGTGTTGTTATATCACAGCATTTCTCAATGACAAGAAATACAGCATCCCTCAGGGCAGCCCTCTCTAAGTGGAGACAAGTCAACGTCTATCTTCACTTCATAGAATATCATGCCATTTGGGACAGACTTCTTATTTTTCAGTTAATCTTTATGCATTTGCCAGGACCCATTGAAGGGAAAGTGTGGATCACAACAGTCATCGGACTATTTCCACTGAAAATGAGACTTTTCAAATATGTGAATTCCGTGTGGACCCTTAGTTTGGTGCGAAGAAAATGGCCACCATCAGATTCCCACATACACTATTTCTATACAGAGCCACCAATGGGAGATTCATCTTTTCACTGTTCCTTTTCAAAGCACATCTCTTCTGTCAAAGGCCGGAGAAGATGCACTGAGAAAGCACCATTGGAAACACAAAAGAAAAGAAACTTGGTTGGGATCAGGAATTTCCACCGTTTTTACAGTGTCATTAAGACTCTGGCTTATGTCTTGAATGCTGTGTATTCATCAAGATCCAGGAGGAGGAGGAGGAAGGAGGGCACAAGGCTGCAGCCATGGCAGGTACGGATCCATCCAACTTAGTTCCTTTTGAGAGTGAGTCCAAAGTAGAAGGAAGGGAACCATTTCAACCTTCTTATGCTAGAAGAGGTTAACAGGTTTGGCCAATTTAATTGCTCATTGCATAATATTCCAAACAGTGGGAACTATGATGTATATAGTTTGATATTATGGGTATTTTTTTTAAAAGTATGCATTTTTAGATAAATTCATGTATGTGTGGTTCTATGTTTAGCATTGTAGAATTTCGCCTTCATAAATGTGAAGGAGCACTTTAGACTATGTAGTCCAATGCCTTCTCTCTGAAGGAATCCCAGTTAAAGCTTCTCTGACTGATGGCTGCTTGGTTTTTAAGAAAGTCAGTGAAGGGGAAACTCTCTGGTTCAATGGCTCAACCCTGAAACTGCTTCTCTCATTCAGCCACAGTCTCCTAACTGAGTTTATCTTATGTTGTTCCACACTCTGGAAGTAGCAGTAAACAGAGTTTAAGCTTCTGTGCAACATCTCAGTTATTAAACAAGTACGTACTGTTCGCTCCCTTCTCCAACCCACAGATTAAATTAGTTGGAAAATGTGCTCCCAAACTCCTGGTTTTCCACCTACATGGACATAGACTTTACTTCCTTTGAGGGTCTCCCCCCCAAAAAAAGAACATTATTCATTGAGATTCTTATGGGTGCATTTGCTTTCTTTCATTGATCATCAAAATGCTAAGTTACATTTGGTTTTTATCTACTATTTCAATATCATTGTCACAAATATTCTTATCAGGTTTGATATTCCTTGTCCTTCTTGCTCTGCATTTGATTTTTCTTTTTCTTTGCACTTCTCTCTCTTTTAAATTCCATTCAGAAGGTTTGTTTCAGCCTACAGTATTTTGATTTAAAAAATTCAAGTGATGCTTTGAATTGTACACCTTGTTTAAAATATATCTTTAGATGTCCAATTTGATCTCAGCGATCAATTGGTTGGCATTCAATTCCCTTTCATCTAAAGCATTAATGACATTATTATGAAATTAATTATATGATTATTATCTAGTCATTTTAAAATACTACCGGTACTACTATTATTATTTTTAATCAGTATCAATTATAGATTAATATGAGAAAAGTACAAATGAAATCTTAATGAAAGGTCTACATTGTAGCTGCTATCTACAGATTTTTTGTTAGACTTTTAGTTAATTAGCTTTATTCATTAGCCTATAGGCCATTTCAAAGCACAAGGTGTAAACACATATCACCAATAAAATCTTACACAAACAGTTTAAAATAAAAGTAGGGTAAAATATAATAGTCATAGGATAAAATACAATATAATTTGGTACATAAATATATAAAATAGAGTAAAATTACATAAAATTATATTCTGGTGTCACCCTTACAATCTACCCCAATCTGTTCCATGTATGCAGATCTCAACCAAATAAACAAAATGATTTTGAGTACTGTGCTGTGTTAAATGTTATCTTCAGGTTCTGGCTGCAAATAAAATAAGTTGTTTTGATATGTGGATCCCAATGGGTCATTTGTTTGGTATATGGACCAAGATACCTGTCTCTCACCCCCTTATACAAGCAACAGTCAAATAGGATGTGAGCCAAGTCTTCTATCTCTGCTGCTCCACAAATGCAGATATGCTCATTGTAGGATATAGAATGGAATCTCCCATACCTGACCATTTTGTCAAGCTGTTCAAATCTCACTTGTGTAATCTCCCTAAGATATTTTGGCAGTTGTAACTTCAAATAGCTGTCTACTTGAAAAGTATGTTTGTGTTTGCTCAGCCATTTCAAGTTACCCACCTTACTAAGGATAACTATATCATGTTGTGCTTCTATATCCTTAATTCTTTGGTGAGCTCTTTTTTTGAATTGTTCTCCTGTTACGCAGGAGACAGGAAGGCCACAGCTTCTTACAAAGTTGTTAGTTTGGTGATCCAGGAGATTTGTGATTGTAATGTTATTTGATCTAGTAGACATAACTTGGGGAGTCTATCAGTCTCTATTTCATTGACTTTGCACCAGTAGTTATATGCTCTTAGCTTGGATAGTGCATGAATTGTATGGATTTCCAATTCAGTTCTAACTGCTGCAGCAGATGTTCTTGGATCTACAAACAAAATAACGTCTCAAATGCTGGGACTGTTCTGGGACTGTGGTTGAATATAGACCCCAAACCTCTGCTCCATCCAACAGTATAGGGGTAACCTTAGTTTTATATACTTTCATTAATGGGGCTACTGACCCTGGGTAACTATGGTTCTTTAGTTTAAGTAGTAAATTCAAATGGGTGTTTGCTCTAAGTGTATTCTGTTCATGATGGCAAGCCCAAGATCCAGTCTTTGGAAAAGGTTACACCTAAATATACAAAGGTGTTAACCTGTTCAATTGGTTCACCGTCTAATTACCACATATGTCTCTGATGATGTTTTCCAAATACCATTATTTTCAATTTAGATATACTAATGATTAGGGAGTTATCCTGGCAATAAGAGCTGAATCTTCTTCTTTTTTTAATTGAATCAAGTTTTATTTCATTTTTCTTCCTCCATCTCCTCAAAACAAAGCTTACAGCATCAGTTGTCAGAGTATA
>JANHFT010012744.1:0-14812 GCA_032467955.1 Pseudoxenodon macrops | reverse complement strand
CACTGTCCCTCCAGGACAGTTCAGGGTCCGCTACGGACCCCCGGTTGGGCAGAGGTTCGACGGTCTCCGGGAGTTACCCGGAGACTGTCTGCTCGCCTCGACTGGTCACGCCTTCTCTCCTTTCTTTTCTATAGTATTCATAATACTATAATACTTAATTTACCATACTGTTGCTTCACTACGTTTAACTCATCTGTGAAAAGAGTGCATAGAAGGAGTAACCAAGGGCTTAATCTGTATTCAAGAATTATATGAAGCTGGGTATGTTGTGACTTTGTGCAAAAACAGCATCACCAAATTCTAAGAGGAAAAAAAGGAAAGCAAGGCAGGAGGGTTCTGATAAGAAAATTAATCTACATAATAGAGGATAAGGACAATGATGGATTGTGAAAGACAAGTGAGGAGGACTTTTGAGAGAATCTTCAAGTGCCGGTACAAGGAAGCTCCTCTACAAAGCCATTTCAAATAAAGGTACATTTTTTCTTCTTCTAGTCAAACTTGACTTCTGGTGACTTCATCGATATCTCCATATAGTTGTCTTGGCAACAATATGAAAATGGTTTACTGGTGTCTACTTCCAGTATTTTTTTAAAATTTCTCAGTCTAGCTTTCAACTCCAATATTCTCTGAAAATCTCCCATCCAAATATTAATAAACTTAGCTTTCAAAATGAATCAAAGTCAGTTAGATGCTGCCACCTAGCTGGGCAACCATCAAGAATGGAGATCAGTAGGACTTTCTTTTTTTAGATAGAATTTAGTATATACCGTATTTTTCGGAGTATAAGATGCACTCCTTCCCCCAAAGAGGCTGAAAATTTAGGTGCGTCTTATACTCCGAATGTAGCTTTGTCGAAGCTTTTTTCAGACCTAACGAGGCACTAACGAGTGAAGCGATCTTTGCAGGCTTTTTTCATTGCTGCTCCCTCAAAAGCTTTTTTTAAGACCTAAGTTTTTGCAGGCTTTTTTCTTTGCTAGTCCCTCAGAAGATGCTTTTCCCCCAGTTCTAATGAGGTGCTAATAATCTTCCCTGCTTTGCAGGCTTTTTTCATTGCTACTCCCTCCAAATAAGTTTTTTTTTTCAGCCCTAACTCTTTGCAGGCTTTTTTCATTGCTTCTCTCTATCAGCTGTGCTTTAGAAGCTTTACTTCAGCCCTAACCAGGGGATAAAATAATGTGCTGAAGCTGATCAGACAAAGGACGCTAGCCAGATGAATACCTGGTAGGCAGATTTTTTTCCTCCCCAAAAACTAAGGTGTGTCTTATACTCAGGTGCGTCTTATACTCCAAAAAATACAGTACTTTCTTAGCTTCTTGAATTTTGAAACTTTCTTATAACTTTCCAAGATGTTCATCTTTATTTTCATTATACCGCTACCTGGGTTTGCCTAACACAGAATTTGATTTAGACATCACATTAAGCCAGAAACCAAATGAATCATCTCTTGGATGGTGTGGGAACCAAACAAAAGATAATAAAATCTGATGGGTAGTTTTGTATCAATATTTGCCTTCCCAGAAAGCTGAACAACTAAGGGGATACAGATTTCATCTCACTTATCAATGGGCATCAAATTTATATTTTTCCAAAATGTTCTTAATGTCCAGGATACGTTTTACTGATCAAAAGAGACAGGCAAGATATTTTTTTATTCACACAAGAGTAGAAATGCAAATCTTCTCAGTTCACAGATGCAGGTTGCTTCAGATGAGGAGACTAATAAAGATGGTAAAATGGCAATAAATGATAAAGTAAAAAGAAGCTGTGGGGTAGCTGGTGCAGACAGATGTCAATTCCTAGGAAATATCTCTCTCTCTCTCTCTTTTAAAAATATATAATTTTTATTAAAGAAATATTTACAGAATAAAGACATTTAAAAGAAAAAGAAAGTAAAAAAAGTGGTAGAAAAAGAAGGAAGGAAGAAGGAAGGATCAAAATAGTAATGTTGGTCTGGCTATTTCATGAAGGATTGAATTGCCTTCAGACTTGCAACTCACTTTTAGTACCAGAGAAGCATATGGTTATAGGAATTAACATAAACTGGGCAATCTATATTAGGCTGAAAGGTTGGAGCAGAGATGGGTTCCTACCAGTTCGGACCGGTTCTATCGAGTAGGTAGTAAGCTGCTGGTGATGTCACGGAGCTGGTTCTGGTCTGTGGATGCCGCCATCTTTTTGTTTTTTGGGGGAGGAAATTTGTTTGCATTTTTTACGTGTTTTTTTTCTTCTGCGCATGCGCAGAAGCTGAATTTCTGGCACTGCACATGCGTTGCCATCTTGTTTTCTGCCTTTTAAAAAAAATTATTTTGATTTTTTTCTACTGCAAATGCGCGAATGCGAATGCGTGAGTCCTGTTTTCTGACAACATTATATGGCCATAAAAAAAAGCATGTAGGTGAAATACTTTTGTTTGTAGTTGTATTCTTCTAGTGTTCCAGGCAGTGGTGAAATCCATGTTTTTTACTACCGGTTCTGTGGGCGGGGCTTTATGGGCATGGTGTAGCCTTGTGGGCATGGCTTTGTGGGCATGGCAGGGGGATACTGCAAAATCCCCATTCCTACCCCACTCTGGGGCCAGCCAGAGGTGGCATTTGCCGGTTCTCCGAACTACTCAAAATTTCCGCTACTGGTTCTCCAGAATCTGCCCGAACCTGCTGGATTTCACCCCTGCTTAGGACGCAAGGCAAATTCACAGCCGCCTTCCCATCCTGCAACTAGACAAACCGTGAGCTAGGGCTTATCCCTCCCCCCAGTTGTTAATCAGTGTGAAATGACCTCCGTCTCTCGCTGCTTTCCTTAGGTGGCCAACACCAAACAGTTGTGCAGCACAGCATCGTGGTGGACATGCGTGAATTTCGCAGCGAGCTTCCCTCCTTGATCCATCGTCGGGGCATCGACATTGAACCCGTGACGTTAGAAGTCGGGGATTACATTCTCACCCCGGACATCTGCGTGGAGCGCAAGAGCACCAGCGACCTCATCGGCTCCCTTAATAACGGCCGCTTGTACACTCAGTGCGTCTCCATGTCTCGCTACTATAAGCGGCCTGTCCTCCTCATCGAGTTTGATGCCAGCAAACCTTTTTCTCTCACTCCACGGGCTTCTCTGTACCAAGAGATCTCCAGCAACGACGTGATCTCCAAGCTCGCTCTGCTGACGCTTCACTTCCCGCGTCTCCGGCTTTTGTGGTGCCCGTCCCCGCACGCCACGGCCGAAGTGTTCGAAGAATTGAAACAGAACAGGCCACAGCCTGATGCAACGGCGGCTTTGGCCATCACGGCCGATTCCGAAACCCTCCCCGAACGGGATAAATACAACCCTGGTCCTCACGACTTCTTGCTAAAAATGCCTGGGATCAATTCCAAGAACTGCCAGGCTGTAATGAATCACGTCGAGAGCATCGCAGAACTGATCACTTTTTCTCAGGAGAAGTTGGCCGAACTTCTGGGCAACGCTGCCAATGGCAGGCAGCTCTACGAGTTCATCCATCTGCCTTTGACGGAGGCCGTTTCTCAAGGGACCAAAAAAAAAAAGAGGTGACGCTGTGTGTCACCCAGGGCTTCAGGAGGCGCCGTGATTCATGCGGGCTGCAACGGAGGAGTGACCAGTCTCTTTAAACTGGGCCACTTTACAGGGGAGAGAAAGGACGTCGGCTGTCCAGGTGTCCTTTTCTGATCCGCAGCCGAACGTTCCCGGATATCACAAAATTTCCTCCGCCAAAGTTTTTCTTGGGTGTGCCAAGCTGCTCTACCCCCGAGTTTATTTTTAATGTGAGGAGTTGCATTTTCTCCTTTGGCCACAAGCTTTTGCAGAAGGCGACGGGGGCTTCTGAATGGTGCCTGGCTCCAGGAAGCATTGGATAAAGGGGTCTGTAGGTGTGTGTGTGTGTGTGTGTGTGTGTGTGTATGAAAGTATGCAAGGTATGGTATCTGCCATATTGCAAATTTTAACACTCCTGTCTTCCAGATGCCACATTGGACATTTTTTTCCTGGTTCCTTTACAACAGGGGGTGTCAAAGTTGATTTCATTGAGGGCCGCATCAAGGTTGTGTTTGACCTCAGGAGGCTGGGGAGAGGAGGGGCCGGTGTGGGAGTGGCCAGCTCGATGTCATTCATCGAAGCACCGTTTTTGGCCACATCAGCCTTCCCAGGCTCCGTTTTCAGCCATGACGGCCCTCCAGAGCTCTGTTTTGGGCCGCAACGGCCTCCTGTAGCCCTCTGCGCCAGTGAGAACAGACCTCGAGTGGGCCACACGCAGCCTCCCCAAGCTCCCTTTTCACTAGCAGAGGCACCACGGACTGATCCTTCGCTGTTCGTGGGCCGGTTCTAAGCACCCCACGGGTTGGATGCATGCCCCGGACTTTGAGTTTGACACCCCTGCTTTACAAGCTTTAAAGCAGGGGTGTGCTACCCTGCCTACTTATGACCTGTGGACGTCAATTCCCAAAACTTCCTGAGCCACCCATGCAACTCCCAGGAATTCTGGGAGTTGAACTCTACAGGTTGCAAAGTAGCCATCGTTGCATACTCCCGTTTTACAGGAAGTGTTCTAAAACAAGCGGATAATTTTGGGCCTAATATCTACAGTAAATTCATTCCTAATCTTTTTTTTTGTTTGGTCAAACCTTTTGGTCACGCTTCACTTTTTTTTCACTTTTTTCCTCCCTTGCTTGCTTAACTTTGGAAGTTACATAACACTGAACTGCCATAGGATTACTGTTTAAAGAAATAGCTGTGCTTCGCAGTCTGCATTTGTTAGAAAAGAGGTGGGAGGAGGATCTATAAGTAGATTTCAGCTCCTGCTCCTTTTGGGGGATTCATCCAAGGTTTGTTTTTTTTAAACATAAATGTACATTTTATAAATATTGGCTTAAAGGGCTTGAAAGTCTGTCGAAAGCCATTTAGCTGCACCTAGGATATCACAAGTGCCCTTTATTAGTTAAAACAACTCTTGACAGAAGTAGGTTTAATTTTTGTTTAATCGATGCTTTGGATAAAAAGATGGGAAAACTGCAGATATTTCGGTCTTTTTATGCACTGCTACTGATTTGGATTGCCTGTGATCTCTTTATGGCTGCTGGCAGCTGTTGTGAGCCTCCAATGTATAACAAGGGTGCTTTAAAAAAATATTGAATGAATTACACAAATTGATCCAAGGTTTTAATCCATAAAATACAGCACAGCCTTATTGACCAGATGTTTTTTTAATGCTATTCCTTTTCATGTTCATGTTTATAGAAACGGTAAAGGGAAATTTTCTATCTTAGAAGAGGCATTTTATAAGCTGCCATGCAGGAGAAAGTAAGTGTATTTTAAGATGGTGCCTGGATTTATTTATAAACTTAATAATGTATTGCCTTCCTTTGCACTTGCAACTATTTTTATTCCAGGCAAATGTATGCAGATTGATTTAATTCCACATATATGCCATGAAAGAGTTGGTCTGTCTATCTATCTATCTATCTTCAACGTCTTATCATTTCTGCTAGCCAAATCTTAAGAATTCTAATTCATGCTTTAAGTGCATTCCATTTATGTTTAATCAACTTGAGATGGTAAAACAGATGAATTTCCGAGAGGAGAGAAATTGCTGGCAGATTAATAACCATTCCTGGGGGAGTAGATCCAAATGGATTCCCGTTAATGCATTGCTAAAAATGAATTCAGTTATTTTTGTGACATATACAGATATGTTTTAACACCGAGTTTAAGAGGGGGTGGACTTCAACTCCCAGAATTCCCTAGCCTGGGGAATTCTGGGAGTTGAAGTCCATCCATCTTAAAGCTGTTATGATTGGGAAACATGGTGTTAAGGTAAGACTAGAAGTCATTATTCAAATTGAAACAGAAATGCAGTCCTTGTCACCATTAAGGGGGGAAAGTTTTTTATGCATGTCCAGATAATTGCCCAGATTCCTTGCTAGTAGGGACTCTACTGCTCACCCTTTTAAAGTTATTTATCTATAAATCAGAATTGAGCCGTGCAGCCTTTAAATGAAAAACTCTTAGACGGAAAGGACATTGTCTTTTTTTATTACACTTCAGGAAGAAATGGTCTTCTATAAAATAGGCAGTGCTTTCCCTCGTTTTTTCTACTACCAAACCACGGAAGGGGAAGTACTATGCCAGTCATTTTGTGTTTTTGGAAACTGAATAGGAATGACTTTTCTATTACAGCCCTGTAAATAAATAAATACAAACAAGAGTGGCCATATTTCTTTGTTCTTAATAGACACTGTGGTATGTGAAAGGCCTTAAAAATTGCCCATGAGACCAGTTGGTGCATGCTTTTAATCTCAATGATCAGGCAGATGGAAGATTTTGTTTCTGAATATTTCACACTGCGGTGGGATGCATTTTGGCTTTTTGCAGAAATCACAGAAATGCAAATCTGGGATTCAAGTATTATTAGTCTGCTGTGGATAGGATGAGTCATTGCTGAGAGAATTTGGATTTTTATATGATTCTGTAATGAATTGGGAATATCTACCGTTTCCAAGTGTCCTACAACTATTAGAATCTTTGTGATTAAACCTGTTTTTGTACTTGCATTAAAAGAAAATTCACTATCGGAAAGAAGTTAATTTCTGCTCCGTTTAGAAATAACTCAAGCTGGCAAACGTATCTAATACTCCTCCCTCCCTCCTATTTTCTCCACAACAACAACCCTGTGAGGTGGGTAGAATGAAAGAAAGGGACTGGCCCAAAGTCACCCAATCGGCTTTTAATGAATCTAGAACTCCTGTCTTTCTAGTGTGATGCTTTGATCACCAGACCAAATATTAGCCTGATTAAAACCCCATCTTCCAAAAGGCATTCTCAGGCCATATGTTTACATTCAAATCCTTTGATCCGTATGCAGATATGTATCCTATCCTGACCAGAAATCTATTAGCGTATTAAGCCTTACAAAGCCAGCATGTACTACGTATTCATAGACGAGCTAAATTCTTCAGCATGGAAACCTGGGAATCTGCAGAAGTATCAAAAATACATTGGGTTAAAAATTCTGTTTCAAGTAGTGGACACTGGAACAGTCAAATGAGAATTAAGTATGTTCAGCCCTGACAGATTACTAGATGAGGAGGACATGAATAAGGAATCATTGTGTAATGCTAAGTTGCAGATCCACCACGCCTGCTCCTATTTGTGGGGTACACACCCTGCAGAAACCATCAGGGCTGTACAAAATCTGCAGGAAGAACCTGAAAGGCAAAAAATGCATGGCGGATATCTATGTTATTTTAAGGCCGTCTTTTGGCAGAGTCGGTTAACGTGGTGTCAATCATGACGCTGTCTTTCAAAAATTGAAGGGAGGGGGAAAAAAATGTGCCCCGTTTGGTGATTATCAATAACAGACGACTCTTTTGAGATAAAAATTACCTCATTATTTATTCTGGGTGCCGTCTGCAAATCGAACAAACCCGTTTCTATATTTAAAGCGGAGTCGCCTGAGCTAAAGTTTCCAGGCGTCATTCTCGTAGAAACCGGTATCGTCTCACATTACCAACAAAAGAAAGGATCAGGGCTTATGTAGAATCTCCGTTGTCAGGCGAGGGCAATCCTCTGAGTGACATTTGGGGAAGGGACCCCTGGCGGGTGACGTCGCCTAAAAGACTTTTTACTGGTTTGGCTTCAATGACCGATGCCATTAATCTAAATCCCAGGAACCTCCAGGATGGTTTAGCTTAGGTTGCATGGGTTGGCTGGCCCCCAGAAGGGAAATGCAGCCGGCCTCACCCGCTTTTCTTTGCTTTGAAGAAATTGGGCGTTGAAGCCTTTCGTGGCAGGAAGATAAAATGGGGCTGCTTCAGATTTTTCTCCAAAAATCTAAAGCAGGAACAAAAGGGTTCTAAACCTTCGGGGTGGTTATAAAAGTTCTCTTTGGCAGGAGAAGAAAGGAAATTGGAAGACATCCTAACACTGTTTTTTCCTTTTAATACTCAATGACACATTTCCACTTTTCTAGTGCTAGGCCAATCAATTGCTTCCAGATCGCCCTGCCTTGTATATTTTAGTTAATTTGTTTGGTTTATACCCCGTCTTTCATTCAGGAGCTCAGTTTTTAGTGCATTTTTTTATTTGCAACAACATACAGGGTTCTTTAAAAGGACAAGGTGGCTCAGTGGCGAAGACGCTGAGCTCGTCGATCAGAAAGGTCAGCAGTTCGAATCCCTAGTGCCGCGTAACGGAGTGAGCTCCCATTACTTGTCTCCCAGCTTCTGCCAACCTAGCAGTTCGAAAGCAGGTAAAAATGCAAGTAGAAAAAATAGGAACCACCTTTGGTGGGAAGGTAACAGCGTTCCGTGCGCCTTTGGCGTTGAATCATGCCGGCCACATGACCACGGAGACCTCTTCGGACAGCGCTGGCTCTTGGCTTTGAAACGGAGATGAGCATCGCCCCCTAGAGTCGGGAACGACTAGCACGTATGTTACCGGACATGAATCAACTCAGCTGCTTTTGCAAGCATTTAAATATCCCCACGTCTGTTTTTCCTCCTCATTTGCAAAGCAGCCACAAGTCACCAGCAGTTATGGATTGCGGGGGAATATATAATTCTCTGGGACTCCTTTTTAAAAAAAAAAAGCATCCAAAGGGCTTGTTTAAGGTCTAAACCCAAGCAGTGTGGATTAATTCCCAACAAGATAAGATTTCTTCCAAATCCGGAGAAATAATTTGTTGGAAGCTTAGGTTTAAGTCTCAGTTCCCGTTATCATTACTGGCCAAAATCACATTAAATAAAGCGGAGTAAAGCAAAATGAAACTCATAATTGCGCTATTACCCTCAGAGGTACTGTGTTTGAACCGAATTTAATAGGTACAGAACAGAGGAAATCTTAAGATATGGTAGATTTGATACCAGCCAATTCTACAGAACAGCAGCTGAATCTATCCTATAATTTCAGTACGAACGAAGGCGAATATATATGTTTAGTCTTCCGAGCTTTCGGATGCGTGCTGGAGCCCATCTTGATGCAAATCGGCACTCCTGTTGACTGACGAAAGGGCCCGTTTCCCAGGCTTCAGTCACTTCCCTGGCTGTTTTTGTACCTGCTCGACCAACAATCTGAGTAACTGCGAAATTGAATTTATGTTCTTGCTTGTTGCAATGTGAGGCTGCCAACGAGTTCGTGTCTCCTCGTCTGACCGCTTGCTTGTGTTGTTGCAATCCGGTGGCTAGTTTCCGCGCCCCGTCTGTCCTATAGAGTCACAGAGGCGATCCATGCAGGGGATCCGGTAGATTACACTGGAAATATCTCCCACCTCCAAGAGATCTTTACAAGATCTTCATTTGTCCTCGTATAGTAGCCACCGATCCTCGTGGCTGACCCGGATTGGATCCTATAACTTACAGTCTCACACAAGCTAGTTTTTATTTATTAATATCGTAAAGGCGCATTATGGGTGAGATCCAGGCAAAAATGACTTCAAACCTTCCTCCTTTTGTTGTTGACAATAATAAAAGATCTTTTTCAGCCCTTAACAAGCCATTTGAAAATCATGTTTGATTTATTTTTCCATTGAAGTCGACACCATGATTCAAATAATTCACATTATTGTGATTGCTCTTCATGTGTATATTTCTCTTCTGGGGCTTTTTCGCGTCTCTTGTTTTGCTTCTACAACAATTGCATTGATGGGGAAACATATATTAAATCTCAATTTGGTAACGCTAACTTTTCTTACTTTTAAGGAAAAGCCTCTAGGCTTTTTAACTGAAAACATTTCGGATTGGATTAGGATGCTGCAAATAAAGTAACAAGAAAACAAGGTTATCATGGTATAAATGAGTAAAAAGAATATTTTGTTAATTTAATGCAATTTTTTAAAAAAATCCAGTCACATTACGGTAGCTGGATGTAATGCACGATGCGTCCTTTATTTAATTTTTATTTAATTTTATTTAATAGGTCATAAGACTGCCATCTGGTGGATTTAATAGCAACTTCATTATAGTTAAGTAAGGAAATTGTTATAAAAGAAGCAGAATTTACACTCCAATTCTGGTACGTTCCATCGCATCAATAAATCATACTCGATACCTTAATGAATGGGGTTGCACAATAGATTAAAGCCACTCTTCGTGGCTCATTCGCTGACATATTGTTTATGTGGTTTTTTTCCCAACACTGCAGTGGTATATCACCTCTACGGCCTCTTTGTCTTTTCTATAAACGGAGTTGGTTCTTTTTTTACACTTCATTTATTCGCGTACTTTATCAAGGAAAGGCCTTTTAATGAGAAGCGTTCAACGTTAACTGAAACGACTATCGTGAAAAGCCTCGAGGGGGGAATTCTAGCGGTGACTCACTCAGAATCTTTTAAGTTGTCCTCCGGTCAACCTCAGCTTGTTTTAATGTTATTTATTTATTTATTTTTCCCTTGGCGGTATTATGAGTTGGATTTGCTGTGACCTTTGTCTAGGGCAGGGGTGTCAAACTCCATTTCATTGAGGGCCACATCGGGGTTGTGTTTGAACTCGTGAGGGGGGGTGGGCGTGGCCAGCTGAACGTCAATCGTGTCAGGGTGGCCCGACTGTCAGGTGGCCCGAGCCCCGAGCTCCGTTTTCAGCTGCGACGGTCTCCTGCAACCCTCTGCCAGCGAAAATGGACCTCCCGAGCTCCATTTTTGCTCTCAAGAGGCCCTACGGGCTGGTTCTTTGCTATTTCCAGGCCAGATCTAAGCACCCCATAGGCCTGATCCATCCCCTGGGACTTGAGTTTGACACCCCTGACCTAGGGTATTCCTTCCTAGCCAACAATGGCTGCAAATTAGGGCTACTGTATCAGATTTAGGCGGCACTGGATGGTGGCAGCAAAGAGCTAGAGATTTGTATTCCTCTTTGCTGCCATCTGGTGGTTTCTTTAGAGTTTTGCAATCTGGGAACCCTGCTTGCATTTCTAGATCTGAACTTCTGAGAATAACCTTGGTCAAATCCTTCATCCTGCTAAGGTTTGATCATCCCTAGGTATTTTTAAAGTTAATCCACAAGTTAACTTGGTGAAGTTAGTTAAATGTTAATTTGGTGAAGCTGCTGATTAACTGTTAGTGGGATTAGTGCCCAGCTGAGAATATGTAAATAAAGCGGAAGGGAAGGGAAGAGGAAAGGGGAGGGGAGGAGAGGAGAGAGAAGAATGAAGGAATAGAAGAGAAGGGAAGGGAAAGGAAAGGAAGAGGAGAGGAGAGCAGAATATTATTTTATTATTTCTTAGCAAAAAAGGAAGAAGCCACACATGATTCCATTCCAGCAGCTGAAATTTTAAAACAACGCTGATCTTTTCATCTGGGTGAAGCGTCAGCTTTGCGACTTGCGCGGAGTTTTCATCAGAAAACAAGGAGTGCGAGAAATAATTGGAGTCAACCCAGCCGCCTATGCTTTTCCCAGCGAGGAATGTGGCTCACACAAACGCCATTTAATATCTCACTGGGGGGGATGAAGACCGAAACGTCCCTTCCAAAGTCGTAGGCGCCTCTCGTTTTAATTTTGAGCCCCCCAAGAGAATGGAAACCTATCTTCAGGTTATTAAAATCACCCCTTTGTGCTACGCCCGAGGAGCAAAATAATGCAAAACTACCAGGATGAGTAGAAGGCTCTTACTACCTGTCCCTTGTCCCAAATCCACCAGTTGTGGCCAAACCATTAATCCTCTCCTCTTTGACGATAGACAGGATTGTTAATTGCTGTCCGGCTCTGATGGAATTCGTGTCCGAGGGATTCTTTTCCAGTCTGCTGGAGCCTCTCTTCTGAAAAGGCCACTCAACTCTATCAACGCCTTTTGGCTATATTCGAGGAAGCAGCTGGCCTAGTGAAGGAATATGAAAGCCGTCCCTTCTAACTCAGTAGTTACAACCAGCTTCCAAGCAAGAGTCAATTTCAGGTCTGAGGTCGAGCCAGGTCGCCGTGTGAACGTTTGCAGCGGAGTCGCTGGGGGTTAAAAGGGAAGAGGAAGAAGAATGGGGACCTTCAAAATAATTGCAAGGTTTACATGTTCTTTCCAGGGCCGCCTCAAAGGTTGATGATGCTTGATTTCATTTCCAGGGTGAAATCAAGGTTTGCCATCACTGGAAATCTTCAGCCTAAGTTACAGAGATACCGTGTTTCCCTGAAAATAAGACAGGGTCTTATTTTCTTTTGACCCTTGAAATAAGCGCTTGGCCTTATTTTCGGGGAGGTCTTATTATTTTTGAGGTGCAAGGAGGCGGCGAGCGTGGTCACCTCATGACTGCTGCTGTGTTTTGAGGAGGGCTTATTTTCGGGGGACGGCTTATTTTTAGCGCATGCGCTCCAAAGCCTGCTTGGGCTTATTATCCGGGGAGGTCTTATTTTCAGGGAAACAGGGTAGAAGGGGTTTGATTTTCAAGACGTTTGTATAACACGTGCAAAGTGGGAAAACAACCAAACAAAACGGAGTTTCTAGTCCCTTACGTCAACGCACGTTTCTCCTTTCTTACATAAATACACGTTTTTCTTGCATACTCAAAGCGGGACGCAGAATACGTTCGCACAAAGGCTGCTGTGTGAGGTAAGGCGTGATTATTAGTACAGTTCAAACCCCCCTCTTAGATGGGGGTGTGTGTGTCACAACGCACGAGTTCAACCGCGGAAATTATTTAGATTACAATTTTGTAATTCGGCAAGGCCTTTATGTGGTGTTGCTTTCCAGCGTTCAGGCCACTGAAAAGCGTTTAAAATAACGGTTTCAACCCCTCGGTCTGTCATTAGGGATATTCAAAGCTTGAAGAAAAAAGGCCTCGAAAGAAAGGAAGTTAAAGAACCGAATGAATTCGATCTCTCAATTTTCTCCTCTGACTTTAATTTGAGGCGTTAATAACGGCACTTGTCAGGGTAGCGGTTGAAAAAAGTTTGATAAACAAGAACTCTTGAGTTTTTTTAACGAGGGTTGACTCCCCTTCTCCTATTCTGCGGACTTGCTTTTTTTGTTTTTTTTCCTGAGAGAAATCCTAATCCTGTTGGCTGGTTGACTTCATTAGCAATAATAATAATAATTTTTTTAAAACATGGGTTGAAATGTCACCTTTTCCAAACGTAACATTATATGGAAATACACCCGTTCGTCTTGCGGATGGCGGTCTTGAATTTTTAAACTTCTCCTATTGTGCTTTATTGCAAGTTGATTGTAGTTAGAGGACGTATAAAAAGGAGGGAGGGAGGGAACGAAGGAAGGAAGGAAAAGAGAAGAGAAGGAAAAGAGAAAGGAAGGAGGAAAGGAAAGAGGAAGGAAGGAAAGAAAGAAAAGAGAGAGGAAGGAAGGAAGAAGAGACGGAGGGAAGAGAGGAAGGAGAAGGGAGGGAAGGAAGGAAAAGAGAAAGAAAGGAAGGAAAGGAGAGAAAAAGGAAGGAAGGGAGGAGAAGAGGGAGGCTAGGGAGGAAGGAGAAAGGAGGGAAGGAAAAAGAAAAGAGAAAAGAAGGAAGGAAAAAGGAATGAAGGAAAGGAGAGAAAGAGGGAGGGAGGGAGGAAGGAAGGAGGAGAAAGGGAGGGAAGGAAAGAAAGAAGGAAATAAAGAAAGAAGGAAGGAAAAGAGAAAGAAAGGAAGGAAGAAAAGAGAAAGGAAGAAAAGGAAGGAAGGAAATAAAGAAAGAAGGAAGGAAGGAAGGAAAAGAGAAGGGAAGGAAAGGAAAGAAGGATGACATGATCTTCATGCCATGCTGTAGTCAATCTCTCACAGATTCCCTAGCATTATTTCCTTTTTTTCTCTTCCAATTCCCCGACTGATCCTTCTTTTCCTATGCGCAAAGCATTGTTTTATACATCCTCCATCTGCTTACTTTGCTACACGATGACAGCCTGTCAATATACCATATGATCAACTAGTGGAGAGTCTTCATTTCAGCAGGACTTCCTTTGAAGACAATTTGCTTCTTCTTTTTGGAAGATTTGGAATTTGCTGCCCGGGATTGGAAAAAAAACAAGTAGGAGACATGAAAAGTGGAACGAATTGATTCGCTCCCGTGGGAAAGGGAGATGCTTGGATGAAGGTTGGTCCCTCAAGAAAGCTGAAGTTGACCTGGCCCTTCAAGCAAGATGGAGGAAGACGGAGAGATGAACTTAAGAGTTGCATCATCTCTAGTTCAGATTTGGCAGGAAGTTGGTTCTTGTCCTCCCAAATCTTGTTTGAAAGGAGAGGAACATCTCCTTTCCTGCGAGATTCTCTCCGAAGATGGCTTGAAGGACAGGAGAACCTGAGGACAACCTTCTTCTCTTCTTCTCCTGCTCCCTGCACAGAGAGGGTTAATTCTGACATGTACATCGCGCCATCTTGCAGTTTCCAATACACCCAGGGCTCGGATTCTACCGGTTCAGACCGATTTGGGCCAACCGCTTGCTCCGACTTTCAGCCGGTTCCCTCCAACTTTGAAGTGGCCCCCCCTGCCCCCCCTGCGTTATACTCACCTGCATTTCTGTTTCCGAAGCCCAGCTGATCGGCGCAGCAGAGTGATTGAGGCAGATAGCCCGCGCTTCAGTTGTTTTCCTTGCTGGCTGCAATACGGAAGGTGACTTTCCTTGAAACTGTGCACGCGAGCAAAGCGCGCGTTGGGAGCGTGCAAAGCGCATGTTCGGCAAACCGGTTGTTAAGCCGGTAGGATCCCACCCAGGGGTGAAATTTAAATTTTTTCCCTACCGGTTCTGTGGGTGTGCCTTATTTTGTGGGCGTGGCTTAGAGGTCAGGTGACTGGGTGGGTGTGCTTTTACACTTTGCACAGAACACAAAAAGCTTTTACACTTTTACACAACACAAAACAACACAACTGACTCAGACACCATGCAAAAGCAGCTGTACTGACTCACAC
>JANHFT010012631.1:0-14826 GCA_032467955.1 Pseudoxenodon macrops | reverse complement strand
AACAATTTGGTTTCAGAAAAAAATTATCCTGTAATCTGCAACTTCTACACTGTAAAAACATATGGACTACACAACTCAAATCCTGTACCTTTTAACAGCGGTGTCCCCCCAAGACAGCATTTTGGGACCAACTCTCTTTATACTTTACATAAATGACCTCTGTAATCATATTAAAAGCAACTGCATCCTCTATGCAGATGATGTAAACTATTCAACAGCACCGACAAGGCTGCTACCCTTCAAAAAGACCTTGACTATGTATCAGAATGGTCAAATAAGTGGCAACTGCACATCTCAATCAACAAATGCTCAGTCTTACACATTGGCAAAAATAATCAGAAAACAAAATACAAACTAGATGATCATGACCTTGTTGATGATCCTCACACAGTTAAGGACCTTGGATTACTCATCTCTATCTAAATGCCAGAGACCACTGCAACAGCATTACAAAAAAAGGCATTAAAAGTGGTTAATCTAATCTTGCATAGCTTCTTCTCTGGTAATATTGTATTTTTAACCAGAGCATATAAGACATTTGCTAGACCAATTCTCGAATACATCTCATCTGTCTGGAACCCGCACTACATATCAGACATTAATACAGTTGAGAATGTCCAGAGATATTTCATGAGAAGAGTTCTCTACTCCTCTGTTCACAACAGGATACCTTATGCCAACAGACTTGAAATTTTGGGCCCATAAAATTTAGAACTATACCACCTTCAATCTGACCTAAATGTAGCACACAAAATTATCTGCTACAATGTCCTAGCTGTCAATAACTACTACAGCTTCAATCGCAACAATACATGAGCATACAATCGATACAAACCTAATATAAACCGCTCCAAACTTGATTGCAAAAAATACGACTTCAGCAACAGAGTGGTCAATGCCTGGAGTACATTACCTCACTCTGTAGTTTCTTCCCAAAAGCCCCCAAACTTTAACCGTAGACTATCTACCATTGACCTCACCCCATTCCTAAGAAGTCTATAAGGGGCGCGCATAAATGCACCAGCATACCTACCGTCCCTGTCCTAATGTCCCTATGTCTTCATAACCATCTCATGTACTCATAACCATGCTTACACAACTTTTGTATTCACAATCATGTTTATACTTTGTAATCATATATATGCTTGACCCAACTAACTAACTAACTAAATGCTACAAAATGGGCAGCAAATAAACTCAACATATAAATAAATAATCCATCCATTCAGTGGAGTGTTTGCTGAAAGTATACAAATATTATTTTTACTAATTATATATATCAAAGATGGTATATATTTTCATCATATATACCAATTACATACAATAATATCTATTCAAACAAAATAGAAATATTTACCTGTCTGTTTAGAATAGCTTGTGTCACCTTCCCAAGTCAATATTAATGTGTTGTTGCATTGCAGTTGGCAATAAACCTTATTGGTTCTTTGGAGAACAGAGCACTTATTTTTCTGCTTATTTAATGTATTTCCTTAACCTGGTAGCCAGGACTGTGAGCCTTTGTTTAGCTCTCTTTAGGACTTTATTTAGGTGCCTTCCAAGCAGGCTGGTGGACAGATAAGTGCTACAGCTTTGTGTTAGTGCATCTGGATGTGGTAGGTGCTATAGCCTGGTGTGAATGTTGCATGGCATGGGGATGCTATTGAGTGGTGGGCAGTGTCAAGTGTGAGTAACTGTGCTTCAAAGTGCAAGTGGTGGAGTGCTGTTACTACACATGCACTACAGAGCATGAGAGACCCATATATTTTAATTTGTAACAGGGATCACCAGGAGAAAAATAGTGGGAACTGGAGCAACTTACAACTTTCCCTACAAGCTTCTCCATTGACACTGCTTATGGGACGTCATCAGGGAAGGTTTCAAATATGACAGTGGAATGTGAAACCATTATACGTTGGTTGCCAAGCACCCAAAATAAGATCATGTGATCATGGGGACACTGCAGTGCCTCATAAGTGTCTCTAATTCAGCACCATTGTAATTTTGAATGACCACTGAATGGACAATTGTAAACTTGAACACTATCTGTATTTAGGATGCATCTATAATGCAGGAGAAAGGAAGTTGCAGTCTTCTCTTTATCAATCAAGATACCATAAGGAAGCTTCTTCATAATTAATATGGAGGGAGGGAAGGAGGGAGGTATCAGTGGAATGTTTGTTTCTCCACTTTTGTTCTAACTCTTGATTTGGAAAATAAATATGAAGTCTGAAATACTTGTTTCATGAGCTAGACTTAGGAATAACATATTTTTGAGTTGGATAGTACAAAACAGAATAATGGACAATTCTGCTTTGTAAGAACTATCTGATATTCTGTATGTTTTTTGGTAAATTTAAATGAGCACTCCTCAGAGGGAAGCCTTATCTCTTAACCTTAATTAACACCTACTCATCACTTCTCATCAAGGTCTACATATAAAAAAAACATATTCCCTAGGAATTAAAATCCTACAGATCAGTATGAATTTTATGGTTACATACAGTATTTATTCCTTCCAAACCAAGTTTGGGTTCTCTTTTGGTTAACCTCTGTCTGCCTGTGTTCACCAGGATCACTTTTTAAGAAAAATATATGGAAGAGGAGCAGATGTGGTATTGGCAAAGAAATAACAGGCTGGGAGCTGAAAAAAGCGTTGTGATGGAAAAGAAAGGAGAGAAGAATTTTTTTGTGTGGTTTTAATTTCGTTTTTAGACTTTCTACTCTATGAATTGTACCATTTTCAACTGGTATTTGAAATCTAACATTTTCTTTCAAACAGAAACAATGCAAATTAATCAAGTAGGTAATTAAAAGAGTATTAGAGAAAAGCATGAAAGCAGATTGTTTTGAAAGAATAGCAATTATCTTTGGTGTTAGATGTTTATTTTTTAAACTAAATTTTTTCTCTTTATACATCCAATGTTCTGTTTGGAATCTGTTTTTCTGGATATTATTTGGATTCATTAGATCCTTAACTGTCAGTTTTTGATGTACCTTCTTTTCTTTTTTTAGTGAATGATCAGGGATAGTGGGATAGTTCCTATTATTAGCTTTATTTGTAGACAATTGAATGTCATTGACAAATCTGTATATTATTCTATGAATAGGCAAATATTAAACAGCGACACAATAGGTAACATTATTTGGAAAATGCATTTATATCTTTATTTATGAGATTTATAGGCTGCTTTTATAGATACAACTTTAATAATGCTGATACACAAAAGTAAAGTGTTTTAATCGAGTTATAGAGCAGAAAGACAATCTCCATTTAATATTCTACTGGCAGTGTTTTATGTCAATAGTCATAGGATAATCTGGATCAAGTTAAGCACTTTTATTAACATATATAATGTAATGGATGATATTATGTAATGCTTGTTTTCTTTTAATGTGTAACATTAATTTGTGGTATTGTTAGCAACATGCAGTGCAGCAGAGATACATAAATCAGCCATATGGAAACCACGGTTCTTATTGCTTATATGAATAAAACTTTTGTGTTAAATAAGCTGATAGTTTGCCTGTGACAAAACACTTTTATTATCCATGAGAGGTAAGTATTCTTCCTCTTTCTTCAAATGAAAGAGGGTTTAAATATTAGCATAATACAGTGAAACTATCTGGATATAAGTATGCCAACTTTTGTCTAGATTGTGCAATTTGTTAATTCTTTGTTCCAGTACCAGACATTTATGATCAGTAGGAATTAAAATTCTGAAATAAATACTTTAACAGTTCAGAAGGGTTGTTGTTGTTGTTTTGCCAATCTAGCAGTTTATGAAAAAATATGCAATTTTTAGAAAGCAAAATATTTTCTAAAGCAAAACCTGTTTAATTAGTTGACAAGAACAAACTCCGACTGGAACAAAATGTGTAATGGATTCATTTTTAAACCAGATGTAAACAGTAAGTAAATAGAAACATGGTAAAAATATAATATTTACATGATATTGAGCTGTGGATTTTAAAGGCGTAAATATTATTTTTGCACTGCTTGTATACAACATTTATGAAGCCTATTTAACTTTTCTGTATAAAGACTTTGCTCTAGCTGTTACAAAGTAAGACAGGTTAAAAGGAATGTTTTTAGCAATAAACATTACATATCTATCCCTTTCACTCACAAACAGTCATTTCTCACCACTATGATCAGTCTACATGTTAAAATGTCTGTGGAGATTCTCAGTTATCCAGGTCACAAGTTGTCTCAAAAGTGCTTTTTCAAAAGACAACTGGACTGTTTTTTCCTTGAGGAAGAAGAACAGAACATTTCGTTTCTCATCCAGCCCCACCTCCTAGTCTCAACTGTCAGTACGTATCCTCCATTCCCCCCATCACAATTGATGAAATTTCTTGGATGAAAAACAAAATGTTTTGTTCTTTTGTTCTAAATTTCTAATACATATATGTAGCTATCTTTCTTTTTAATTTATTGTATTTTATATAAATGAGTTCAATATTTTATTATATTTATCCATGTAAAGTTTATATACATAGGCAATAGATAGATGTAAGTAAAAAGTGTAATAAGGCACAGTGAATGGGATTGTACATTTATTTTTCCAGTGTTGCAATATCATGGTTTTAGCCATAGTATGAAAATGGAGAACCCATAAACATTATAAACCTGTCAGATTCCATATATTAGGCATATAGTTCAAGAGAATATTATCCTATGAAAATTTTTGCTTGTTTTGCACAATCATATTTATAGTCCTCTATTTCTTAACTTGAAGCTAATGGCATTCTAGAATTTTCTGCAATTTGAGCCACAATATGGCTAGCACTTTTTCAGGTCTCTAAGAGAATTACTACCTTTTACATTTTAAATTATAATTCAATGTTGTGCTTTTAGACAAGCATTTTCACATGCTTTCTGGAAATGTAATCATTGCCATTCCTAAAAGATAAATAAATATAAAATTCTTTATCAGCATTTCTTTTATTTGAGACATCAGTATCTCAACTTTGTACTTTTCTAAGTTGAGCTTACAAAATGAAATTAGAATGTGTGTTTTGAATTTGGATAAATGGTAATTCCAAATCCAGTTGATTTAATTCAAACAAATTCAGGAAACATCTAGACTTAATAGGCCTTATCCAAAGTATACCAAATTCCACTGAAAATTTCTCAAAACTTAATGTTCTGAACAACCACAGAGATAACAACAATGTGCCTATGAAAATGGACACCTTTCTTGCCACATTTTTCATAAAAGGCAACCTCTATAATTAAGTGAGCATAAAAGTAGAGAAGAGATATAATTTTCTGAATGACTCATCAACATTTCTATTTCCAGAGTGATGAACTTAAATTAAAGAACTTTAGAGATGCATATTGAGGAAATATATTTCAGGCTTTCTTCTTTAGTTTTTATATTATTGTTTTTAAAAAACTAATCTGAATAGCAATGGAAAAAAATAAAGGATATTTACTGTAGTTAGTCTTTTATATATAAAACTCCCAATGCCTTGTTATCTTGGCAGTATTTCCTTTCCCTATACACAAATATCATTCAGTCACTCTGAAACTATATATTTTTGACAGCTTAATTATATAATTATACATAGATTGTGATATTTTAAAGTCCTTTTGACTATGATAATTAAGATTTATGGTAATTATATGGATATACGAAGGCCATTTGTAAATGGTTATTGTGTAAAATTGAATTATTAATAACATTTCCTGTTAAAATTAGCTATAGTAACATAATTCCCATAATAATGATATCATAAGATCTGACACTAGTTTCTGGCAGTGTTAAACATTTGTTGGTTGTATGTGGAACAACAACAACAACCTGAGATGATCCCAAGAGAAAAGTACATTATATGAAAATAGTTTAACTATAATTTTAAACCATTTTATTATGTTAATTAAAAATGTGTACCGTAAAATGTTAGCATCTATTGATTTAAAAAGATTAATTCTGAGACTATCTTTCATTTATTTAAAATATGCCTATATTGTTGCTTATTTCTTTTTAAAACAATTTCAGAGCACTTTATTATACTTTTGATCTGTCATATACTGTATTTTGCATTAATGTATGTTACAAAATGCTTTCACTTTGCTTTTATAATCTATATTTGCAAAAACAGGATACTATGAAGTGCCAGAAGTGAATGTAAAAGTGATAGTTTTGTTGTCAATATTTTTTAGATTTTGTTTGCCATTTTTTACTATTTGAATTATTCATAACACCAATATTCTTCAATAAAGCAATTCCCAAACAGAATTTTATATTTAGTTACTTTATTTCAATTATTTTTATCCTTCTTTTAAATGTTTCAATTTCCCAGAACAACTTTGGTTAAAAGAATGTATTTAACTAAAGTTAAACTAAGACCATGCAATTAGAAACAGTACAAAATTGCATTTTAATGGGTCAAATAATTTCTTTAAACAATTCAAATAACAATTATGTTAGTACAATAAGGAAAGCATTGTTATTTTCAGCAAATATTAAAATAAATGTCTTCTCCAAGAAAGCAGGTGCCTGGGAAGTTTTTGGGAGAGATCATTTTAGCACCAACAGTAGAATGGAATGGTGTATTTTATTTATTATTATTTACTATGTTAACAATAATAACTGAGTGCTGGTGCTGTAGCTCTCCTATAAAGTAAATGGATTTCTTTCTTCTTTTTTAATTGGGATACTCTATTTTTTCAATATTTTTGACTTTTCTGGATGGTAACAAAGATAACACATTATTCCTTTTCATATTTTAGGGTGGGAAAAGATTGCTTAGAGAAAATAGGGAAGTAAATGCAGTTCAGAGGCATTTACATGTTTGAAATGTTCTTTTGTTGAAAGCATCAGTTTAACATCTCTCCTGTAAACCACTCTACTTACAGTATTTATAGCATGTCTTTGTTTTCTTTCATCTTTTTATCTAACATCCTTTTCACTACTCAAATCATATTTGCCTTTTAGAGCCATTTTTGTGTCTGCTACTGAATCTAGTTTGAGGATAATCTGAAGATATGTCCTATATTAAAATTGTCTGCTAAGATGACTGCAGGAGACAAATTTTCGACCTGTAGCGCAGGTAGTCTTTGACTTACAATCACAATTGACCCCAAAATTTCCATTGCTAAGCAAGAGAGTTGTTAAGTGAGTTATATTTCATTTTATGATGTTCATGCCACAGCGGTTAAGTGAATCACTGCAGTCATTAAGTTAGTAATATGGACATTAAGTGAATATGGATAGCCTATTGACTTTGCTTGTCAGAAGATTGGTCAAAAGGTGATCACATGACCAACCAGGACACTGCAACCGTCATAAATACATTCCAAGTTGCCAAGTGTCTGAATTTTGATTATGTGATCATGTGATGCTACCATGGCTGTGTGAAAAACAATCAAGAGTCTCTTTTCAGTGCTTTGTAATGATCACTAAACAAATGGTTGGCACTAGACCATTTATCTGTATTCAGGTTAAATTGTGCTAATGAAAGTTCTTCACCCAAGCAAATACTTGCTAATACAGAATGAAAGAAACCCTGACTGCTGATTACAGTCAGCTCTGACTGATGCTCATGAGTAATTAAAATGTTAACATTTCATGTAAATTATGCAGAGATTCAGCATCAGGTTTTGCTCAGCTGTAAAACTGACCTTCCAGGTCTTGAAACTCTGCTACTATTTGGCTATGTGACAGTAATGTAGTGGAGACACATGTGTCAAAAAGCAATTACTGGGTGCTTAACACTTTCATCTATCATGCAGGACTACAGAAGATATTCTGTCCTGGTTATACAGTACATAAATTAGATGTAGTGGAAAAAGCTGATATTTTTCATGTTCCTTTAATTGTTGGAAAGGAAATCATTATAGCAAAAAATATTAATCCAAACTATTTCTGATGGACTTCCCAATATTCTCCTTTTTGATAAGCTTCCGTGAAAACATTTGAGGTTAGTTTTGTCAGGGTCTTAGATGAAATCACATTGCATCAGTGGTGGGTTGCTGCCAGTTTGGATCAGTTTGCTAAAACCGGTAACGGAAATTAGCCCCTGCTTGCTGAACCAGCAGTGATGACCCACTAGCCATGCCCCTGAACTGGTCCTTTGTCCTGAAATCAGTACTCCAGGATGAAATTGCCTTGAAAAGGTTTTATACCTGAAAGTGATGGTGGTGCGCACGCGAGCGTGCATGGACAAAACGTGCACTCTGGTGCGATCTGAACCGGTAGGAAAGGTAAGAGGAACCCACTCCTGCATTGCATGCCAAACTTTAGATGCCAGTGATCAAATTATGTGCTTCAATGAATCCATAAATGAATCAAATTTAACACAACTGCTGTATGGAACAAAGATAGATGACATCTATCTGCAAATTTAAATCTGCTCTTTACAGATTCAAAATAAGGAAAACAGTGAACATGGCAAGTGCAGACATTTTGACATTTTCTTGTCTGTACTTTGTAACACATTCTTTGGCAGAAATAAAAGCTTCCAGAATCTCTTAAGTGTCTTTTAATTGTTGGTTAGTACTTCATACTAAATTTTGAGGTATGTTTCAAACTTTTGTTTTGGTGAAACTGTTATCATTTTGCTACAATCCTTATTGATTGTACTTCATTGCTATCTAGGATATGTTAACATTCTTCTTCTCATTTTCATAGTATTTCCTATGTAAAAAAATATAATAGAGGTACTGCCATGCTCAATGAATGGCACAATATTCCTTTGTTCAAAACTTTACCCTTTGTTTTATTCAGACTATTGGCAAACAGTACAATTTTTGTTTTATTAATCAATAGTTCTTCCCCCAGAAGGCATTTCAGATTCAGGTTGTCTTTTGCACACCTCTCAGATACAGTATTTACAGTAGTTCTGTCAAGAAATTGGAGAAATAATTTTCTTCAGAGAACTTTTTCAGGCAGATCATGATTATGTTATAAAATATGCTACATTATGAACTTGTGGACAAAAAGATCTGTTTTGCTAATCTAACTAGTTTTCAGAAAGTTCTAGGGGAAAATGTTGGAGACTTCTGGATCTTTCCTTGACTAGGTTTCAGTTCCATTATGTTCCATGTCTGAACATAGATTCCCAAAGATGAGATTGCTAACTAAAAATATAAGAGGAAGCAAGTCAATCTAATATATTTCATAAATGATTACATGGTGTAATACTTTAATGGTAACATGCATGCACTCATTCAGGTGTATCATTTTATTTGCCAACCTATTCTGAATTCCCTGTCGGGTAACAAGTCTTCTGTATACTTTGATTATAAAATGTGCTAAATGAATATACTGTATGCTTTTGGAGCCTGGATGAACATTGTCACACCTTTAGCAAATTTATACTTGACTTGTTCTGACATGTATTTATTTTTATCTTAAAAGATTAGATTAGAGTTATTTAAACATATTTCTAAAAATAGACCCTATTTTAATGATAAGAAATTTTGAACCTTGAGAAGAAAGCAAGGGTTTATCCTTAATCTATCCTGTTTCATAGAATTTTTTGAGTTAACTCCAGCAATTGGTTTAGGCTTTCTACCTGCATATAGAACTAAGGAACATATTTCTGAAAATGTGACAAATTTAAATGATGGTGACAGTACCCTGAAGGAAGATATTATGCTGTTATAGAATATAGAATGCTGTTGGAAGGATAAAAGTCGCTGACTCTTTGAATGTTGAAAGAGAAAATAAATTAAAAGTAGTATGAATTATATGCCCACTTGTTCTACTGCTATGCATAGTTACTTTATTAATGTAGTCAATGAGAGAAGGAATTTTTCTATCAATTGCTTGTAAATTGCTCGTGTTAATTATTTCTGTTGATATTTTTAATACTCTGGAACAATTCTTCATAATGTTAGAACATGCTAAAATAATAATTATAACCTAAAATCGATTTAATTCACAAATTCATAAAAATAACATTAACAATGATAACAAATAGTAACAATAACAATTTTAAAAAATTGTGTACTTTTATGAATATGTAGGAGTAATGATACAACTCAAAAAAGGAGAAAATCTAAACTATGCTGTATATTTAATCTATATTAAATCTAAATACATTTAAATCAATATATAATTCTAAGAAACTAGGCTGAATATAATTTTAGTAAATAAATGGATATTTCAAATTGTCCAGTCCTCCACACCCTTTTTGATTGGTTCATAAATATGATAGAGTTTTTTTATTTTATTTTTCATTTTAATCATAGATTTGAAAATACAAAATACAGTACTACGTTCCATATTCTTATGTTTACACAAACTTAGTGATCAAAGAGACTTTATGGTATACCTATCTGACTTTGGTGATATCCAAAAATATAAATAGACTGAGATCTTATTAGTACTTGGTTGGGAAAACATTCAACATCAGGCTGTAAGGTAGACAGGGCATCACAGAAGCATCTCAGAAAAAGGAAATGATAAATCATTTTCATACTGGGGCCACAGGGATGTTTTAAAGAAATAATTGAGATTTGGCTTAGAGATTTGCTATTTTAAATTATCTTATAAAATGTTTGAAATAGTCCTCAATGTGCATTACTTTAATGAGAATGCTTGATTACAAACAGCACAATTCATTTTCATGAAAATTGTAATAATAATAATAATAATAATAATCTCTAAGTAAAATTAAATGATGGACAATTTTCTGTTCCTTAACACAATGCAAAAATCTGTTCTGGTGTGTTAGTGAGCTTCACCTTGCATGATGATAAGATTATTTATATTGTTGGAGAGGCTGCTTCATCAAGAACACAAACATAATACAATACTATATAATTCTAAAACAGTTGTTTTTATAATACTGTGATTGAAGAAAGCTATCAAATTATCTAGATTGTGCATATTCTCACTTCATAATAAACTAATTATGAAAATAAGTTGTACTCTTGCAATTTGTTATTCGTATCTTGTAGTCTCAACTGGGTGAGCATAGATATTTTGAATAAAGGAAATAAAGAGACCGGAATTAATCTGATTAATATTAAGCCAATTCAAATGATAGGAAAGCTTCAGTAAAATTTAGACAAGTAATATATTGACAATACCTTTAACTTCAGTATTAGTTTGCATGTTGTCTTTCAAAGAATTGAGCCTCATTGGTGCATTTCTGATCCATTCATATCAAATTGATATATTAATAGAATTGTGTTCAAATGACAACAAAACTATAGTTGGACTCAGAAATAAGTGGACTTTCATTTTAGAAATATCACTTCAGAATACAGGGTAACAAAGTAAGCATAAGACATCTAGATAGGTAATTTTGATTAATGATGTTTATGTCTCATCAACTTAGTGTCAACAAGTTAGCCAGATAGATTTTTCCCCAGGATGATCCGTGACCAACTTTGTCCTTCAGATCTTCTGATAGCATACCCATCTCTGCTTTGAGTTCAGCCATCTTTTTGCTGGTCATCATTTTCCTTTCACCTGTCCCAACATTATAGACGTCTCCAAACAGCCAGGTCTTTGTATAATATGTCCAAAGTATGATTATTTGATCCTGATCATTCATGCCTTGAATGAGAACTCTAGATTGATTTGCTCAATAATCTGTTTTCTTGGCTATCTATGGTAGTCTTAGCAGTCTTGTTGAATCTAAACATTCAAAAGCTATTTCTCTCCTATTCTGCTTCTTCAAAGTCTAGGTTTTGCTTCCATAGGTTTTATAGGGAATATTGATTGCACCGTTTTGATCACTGTAGGCATAAATACATCCTGGCTTTAATCTAGTCAGACATAAACACTATTAGTATTGTAACAGCTTCTCAGCTCCTCTTCACTACCATGAAGATTGCCATCTCATTACATGTAACCATCATCCAAAATTATATAATCAATCATTTTATATATTTTATATATTCATTAGGTTTTCTTGGTTTTCAATTACTTCGAGTGTACAATATGAAATTATGTCTTCTGTTTTCACTAAAGTGATGCACTACCTCCAGCACTTTCTTATATCTTTGTTGCCCAATATAATTAATTACCTGTTTGCTTTAGCTGTGCTCTTGGAAAACCTTCACGCTTTGGGTGATCCTTCTGGGATTATACTATTTTGGTATATACTGCTAGCATTCTTCACTCATCCCTTCCATGAACACCCACATGTCCTGCTACCATGAGTCATCATAGCAGAAGCTGGGGTAGATGATACACAAATACACATGTGAGTAAAGTTCTTAGAAACTTCAGTGGAATTTAGACTTAGTACAGTTAAATAATGGGTGAAGCTATGGCATTTAGATATGTTTATGTTACCGTGCTGTTGCATAATCCCCTATAAAAGACACTGATACATACTGATACTTTCCTACATATAAATTATTTTCTGGACCAAGAACTGTTTCCTGGCAAACATTAACTAAGCAGGTGTAAATTACTGAAAATGTAAAGACTGAGAACGGGTTCCCAGTAGCATCTGGGCTATGACTTGCTTCATTCTGGCTACAAGCCAGATATAAAACTAAGACAGGTGTAGCTATCATTCTGGATGACTTCCTTATGGTATTTGGCAGAGGTGAGACAATCTTTCTAAATATATGTAGCCTACCTGTCAACCCTGATAGTTGGCTATTGATATCATCTGCTAGAATCTGACAGATTCATTCTGAAGGGTGTTTTCCCTCCTCTACCAGTAACAGTGACTACAACCCCCCCACCCAAAAAAAAACCTACAAAAGACACAGTATCCCAATCTGTCTTTGTTTGATTAACATTACATTTGTAAATAGTTAATTAATATAATGCAGTGGCATTTATACTTATAGAACCACTAATAACAGGCGAATACATACAAGTGTTTTATTTACATTGAGTCCAAATTTGAATTTTGTGTGGAAATAAAATGCAAATAAAACCAGTGAATTAAAATTAATTTATTATTGAAAAACCTGTATTATTTTTGTGGCAAATTTATAACTGTGCTATCCTATGCATATCAAGATAAGAATGCAGCCTAATTTTTAATGCCGCCAAATTTAAAAAAAAATCAGTGATGGGTCATCCATCTTTGCTGCCATTGGTATTTCTTTTCATAGAAATCCAATTTTAACTAAGTAATCTGTAAAATTATAAAACAAAATAGTTTTTAATTGATTTTAGTTGATTATCAGGAGGGAAGGCCTCAATAATATTGCTTTTTTTCTAAAAGATATACATTATTTGTTGCTATTTTAAATATGATAGCAATAAGTAATGTATTTTCATCATTATTATTACACATGGATATTCTATAGCTCGATTCATAGTCTGACACTAATGGAAATTTACTAACTCAAGTCTTACCAAGGACCTAAACATTACTAAGAATAATAATACTAAGAATATAGGCAGTTCCAAGCAGGTTACTTACTTATTTGTTTGTTTATTTGTTTATTTATGTAAATTAGAATGCTTTAAATTCAACGTTTCCAGATGTATAGGGATTCTCATATGTATTGTTTTGAAGGCTTCAGTCACAATTGGTATGACAATGACTTTCTTTTTCTATAAGCATTCAATTTCAATCAACTTCAAAGTGTACGTATTCCATAACTATGTTCTTAATATAACCCAGTATAACAACATCAAAGAAGAACACTTTCTTCTTTTTTCAGTAACTGTTATTTCACTCTTATTACAGCCAAGATGCCTGTCTGTTTAGATTTTGAAGTCCCATGAGATCATAACCTGCACATTTTCAAAAACTTCTCAACTTGATGGTCCCAATAGTATTTACTATATTCAAATCCAAATCTCCGCATCCGGCTTGGCCCTGCTTGAACATTTGGGAAAGAAAGGCCCTAGACTCCATTCATAGCGAAAGGTATACTTTTACTAATCTCAAGTGGTTATAGAATAAGCAAAGCTGGATCTGAATATTTCCACTCAAAACCTGCCTTTTGCCCTATTTCCAGGCTCTACCCCCTTGACCAGTTCATAAGTGTCCAATAGTATTTGAATTTGAAGTATTGTCTTTGATACGATTCTGTAATAATTTGGAAATTAATAAATTCCAAAATATGCAAATATTTGTAGCTTCCTTCTGGTACTACTGCTTTTATCAAATCTTTATTGTTAAATTACATTTTATATTCAACAATTTTTCTCTCTTTGTGACTTTGGTTGCACTGATGCCAAATCACATTACACTTTCCTTACTGAATTCTTTTGTACTTTTTAAATAAAGAATCTAGTTTAATCTTTGTTGTTCCAAATCATTTTAAACTTCTTTATAGCGTAAATGCACATTTTTGTAAACTTCTTTTTTGGACAATTAATACTTGCAATTAGTTTTGTTCAAAATTGTGGTCAGCAGGGCCATTGATATTATTAAAAACAAGGTGAAAATGAATCATCTTGCAAAATTCCATGTTTGATGTTTGACTTCACCTTACCTATTACCTACTAGTTTCATTTGTCAAAATTTCCTTGAAGTATTTTATAAATTGTTATAAAAATTTGTTCTTCTTTTAAAAAAAAACCAATTTGGCATTAAATAACTGGTCCTTCATTCCTCTAGAATGTTTGATGCATCCTTTTTGTTCTACATAGAGTGAATCATTTCTTCTCAAAATAGCTCTGGATTTTATTTGCAATTGTGATCGTAAGTAATTCTGTAGTTTCAGAAGTTTCTCCTTATGATTCTGAATTAGGAATGCCCTTCCAGCAATTAGTCATTTTTCAATTTTTGGTGCTTCCAAAACCAATTCATCAACTCTACCAACCTCAAGTGTAAATTTGTCAATGATTTTAGTTAAAATGATCTAATTCTCATTTCAGATCTACACATCAGTCTGCATCTTTTCCTTCGTCACAAAAGCGGGAAGGAGACCAAGGAGGC
>JANHFT010011773.1:0-14944 GCA_032467955.1 Pseudoxenodon macrops | reverse complement strand
AAAACAACAACAACAATGATAAGGGTTAGATATATAAGATTAGAGTAAAAATGTATGATAAGTAAAAATTGTAGTTGCTGTGATGTAAATGATGTAAATGAAATGATCAAATCAGGATGGTCACACTATGTTTAATGTTTTTTAATGTTTGTGTGAATAAAAGTTATTCAAAAAAAAAATAAAAAAATAAATAAACTGACTCTATGTTATGTAAATCTTTATAAATCATAATTAGGACATTGAATTGTACCCAAAAGCAAACTAAAAACATGAGCCATTAATCCAGAAGCTAATGGAATAGAGATATGATATAACTGATATAGATGCACAACACTGCACATATATGTTCCACTGCAGCTTGCACCAATTATAGCTTCCAACTACTCTTCAAGGGCAGCCCCATTTTTTAAGCATATGGAGTACATAGCCAGGGTCTACAATGCTTTTCACCACATAGTGGTTTTGGCAGCCTAAGATTGCTAGTTAATTTGGTCATGCACTTGGGCTAGTTTTTCACATCAGAGAAGCACCTATTTATCTACTTGCATTTTTACATGCTTTTTAACTGCTAGGTGGGCAGGAGCTAGAGGCTCAAACCACCAGAGTGCTGACAAATCCAGCATCTTTAAGATGCTCCACCATCATGCCCCCAGAAGGCAGTCTCATGTAGAGACTTTTACAGTAATCCATCCAAATGACCAGAAATGTCAGAGAGTAGAGCCTCCACAATTGACACACAACCGAAAGTTGTGCAAAGGCTCTCCTAAATATGACTATACCTGTTCCTTTACATCAGCCATTAATCCAGAAGGGCCACCAGATTGCACATGGGGTCAATTCAACACCTAGCATAATAAATTTCCAGCTGAAGGCTACAAAACTCAAAGCCACAGTCTTGCTAGGGTTGACCCAAAGTCCATTGTTCCCTATTGAAATGTGTAAAGCCTTTATCTCACAGGCCATCAAGCTGTTCATCTTTGGGACAGCATTAAAAACCTGGATTTCCCCCCAAATATTAGGATAAGGTAAAGTTGAAGAAAGATGACAATGTTGAGGGTTATATCAGGGAACATATAGTTGTGATACCATTTTTTTCTAGCTTTGTTTTTCTGATTGCATCAATTGTTTTTATTGCTTGTAAGCTACACCAGATTTAGTGACTATATAAATGTTGTAAATAAAGAAAACGTGTTTGTATGTACTAAATAAATACAATTAAAATTATTGCATGGACATGTGCCTTTATGTAAGTGCCATTGTTCAAATTTTTTCATATCGGAAAATGTAGACTACTGCTGCTAAGAAAGGGTTCTAATCATGACAAATCTGTTGGAATGTTCCAAAGTCTCTTTTCCAGTATTCAGCAAAATAAACAAAACAGAAGATAACCAGGCACATGGGGACATACGTATTCCTCTCATTTCACCTATACTCATGTGAACAAAATACATGAATATTTAGTAAGCTTAATGGTTGAAGGGAATTATGAGTACAGTTTTTTTTTACTTGGGCTAACTACTATCTAGCTATTAGGCAATATTTATATTCCATAATATTCCCTGAAAAAATTTATACTTCTGACATAACTTAAACCTTGATTTTATGGGTTGTCTGCTAAAATGAGAATAGCACCATTAAGTGTTCCCTTGCCAGTCATATCTGGTCCAAAGCACAGCTTCATGTGTTGTTCTTGGTGGAAAATATAAGTCAAGATGGAAAATAGGACAAGGAATTATTGAAACCTTGTCAGTTTGCAAATATATTGAATAGGTGCAGGTATTTATCATGAAAAAATGCTGTCTCTGTAGGACTTACTTCAGCCCTACTAACATATCAGAGCCCTGCTGACTTAGAACAAAAAAGGAGAGATATAGTCTAAAGGGACAAGAGAATCTGACAAATGATCAGGCTGGTAGGCTCTCCTGAACTATAGAAAGATTTAAATGTCAGCACTCAAGTATAAAGGTTTAAATATAAACTTGAAAATAGACTCTTAGGAAAGAAAGCTGGTGAAATAGCATCAGAAGTTACTAATTTAAAAAAAAAGAGAGAAGTATGCTTGTAGTCTATTTGAAAGTATAGCAGAACAATTAGTAGGGAGATATTACTATTATTATTTACCAGACTCCAACAAATGGCTAATCAATTCAATACCAGAGTGTAATGAAGAAAATGCTTCCACTCAGTTAATTTCCATAATACAGATTTATGCACATACAAGACAGCTTCTTTCCAATTAAACCTGTATATCTGAAAGCCAAAGCATGTGGCATCCATAAGGAATAGGAGAGGCAGTGGAGATGAAGCAAATAAATCAGCATCATAGTGTTTTGATGCAATCTCCTTCCCGTTTCTACATATAAGTTGGATTATGTTGCACATAACACATAGGGAGTGGAGTTTGGACTTCAGTACTGCTTTTGTCATTTTGACTAAAGCAGAGAGAGCTGCAAATGCCACTGAAAGTGTATATCTGGTTATTCTGAATTTACCTTGTAACTGCAAATATCATTTGTGCATTTAGAAGCTACTTATTTGTGGACCCAACCACAACTATATATAGGTGGTGAATAAGTTATACATATAATTTATTGGCCACCCATCTTACCTCAGGGTAATTCTTTCATGCTTATTCATTAAACAATGGATGTGCACTTACAGTGGTCTTTATTTTCCTTCAAGAAGGAAAATATATATGCTAAATAGCAAGCAGTGAGTCTAAAGTTATTCTTGTAGATTTCATACCTATCGTATAGTAGGCATGTTCAAGTACATTTTGTATATTCTATTTATACAGACCAAGCAAATGGATCCAGCAGGAATGCTCTGTTTGATAATCAGTACTCTTGAGTCCTACCTTATATCAGTTGTTTTGCAATGATGAGGATGATTACAACTTCTAACATTTAATGAATAATTTACTTTTATCAGTTGAATCCATTCTTTTGTTTACTAAATGATATTTTTTCTTACAATGTATGATTTGGAAGTATAATGATTTATGCAGAGGTGGGATTCAGCAGGTTCTAACCAGTTCTGGAAAACCGGTTGCGGAAATTTTGAGTAGTTCAGAGAACTGCCACCTTTGACTGGCCCTGCCCCCATCTATTCTATGCCTCCCGAGTCCCAGCTGTTTCGGAGGGAATGGGGATTTTGCAGTAACCTTCCCCTGAAGTGGGGATGGAATGGAGATTTTACAGTATCCTTCCCCTGCTATGGCACCCAAGCCACGCCCACCAAGCCACACCTGGCCCATCAAGCCATGCCCACAGCACTGGTGGTTAAACTTTTTGAATTCCACCACTGGATCTATGCAATTGTAAAAATATCAGAGATGGATTTGTAGTTTTCTCTTATGTTTTTGATTGGCCTGGTCCCATTTGGAATCCATCATTCTAAATCCATTTTGCTAAACAGGCTGAAGCATTTTAACCCATTTCAGGAAGCCCACTGAAGTTCTTTAAAAATGGAGGGAAGGTATTTTGTTTTTGTTTTATATCAGATGCAAAATAATTTCTCTATATATTAAAAATTGACAGATTATTTCAATTAAAGTTGCACATAAAATCAGCATTTTTGTAATGTGGGAAACCAGCATTGTTAAAAGCAGTTGCAGTACAGGGAATGATCCTCAGTCTTATGCATCCCAGAAGACCAAGTAGTGGAAGAGAGAAATATGCACATTCAGTGAAATTCCTGAAAGAAAGCAGAATCATGCAGAAAAATAGGCATGACCGATTTAATACTGTTTAAAAAAAGGCTTTGAAGTCCATCTTATGTTTGCACATCACTTCCCAACCTTCACTTCCTTGGTGTATGCTGCTTCTTATTCCCTTCAAATGAACTTGTACTTGGCTCTGATTCCCAAATCTTGGATTTGTTTTTATTGAACATCAGGTTCTGAAATATTTTTGTTTGTTTCTTCAGCTTTGGCTTTCCAACACTGTAATATAGCTGCCAAAAATGGTTTAAAAAAAAGAAGAAGTCTGACCTGTTCTAATTGCACAGGACATCTTTGAACTCCCCATGTTTATCAGTCAATTAATTAGTTTCCCAATTTACAACACTGTAAATTAATGAAATGTTAAAAGTTTTCTAACCAAAAGACATAAACATTTAAGTGCATGGTAATGAAGTGTTTACCCTTTCAAAAGAAAAAGAAAAAATACTATAGGACAGTATTAGCTTTTAGTATAATTTCTTGCTTCAATACGAGTAGATTTTTGGTTCTCCAGAGATCTATGCTTAACAATTAGCAATGAAAATTCATAACAGTTGAACTATTCAGACAACCAGTTTTCTCATGTCAAGATACCAGATGCAGATAATATCTCATTGCAACAGGGTAATTCTATTATTCTATTATACACACAATAAGAAACGCATATGATGAAAAATCATTAATGGAATCAAGATAAACATTTGCTGGAAACCCCATATATTTTATATATGTAGGCAATATATAGCTCCTTATCTGCAGCTTGAAATGTATTTAACGAAAAATACATGCAATATAGCATTTGAATGTTCCTCAAAATTTAAATCACAAAGTATGACAGTATATAAAATTAAAAGTAGGTATATTTTAAACATGATTTCCTCTATTATTTTCTAGCAGTTTCTAAAATTAAAAGTAAGTATATTTTAAAACATGGTTTCCTCTATTATTTTCTGACACTTTCCTCCAATGTTCCATCTTAAATCATGGTGTCTTCCAAGAGCAGTACAGGTCAAATAAGATGATTTGTGAAGTGTTAGATAGATAGATAGATAGATAGATAGATAGATAGATAGATAGATAGATAGATAGATAGACAGACAGACAGACAGACAGACAGACATGTTCAATTATAATATTTATTCTGAAAATAATATATTGAAAAAATTGCAAGGTATGGGCCGTGGTCAGGCTTAAATTCAACAAAAGTGGGTTAAGCCACGCTTCTGAAAGAAGTCCATATGCTTTTGGTTGGTTTAATCTTCTTGACACAAATACCCTATAACCTTGACCATTCAATGATTGACATCCTCAGGTCCCTTGTGATTGAAATCAGATTACAAACATGTTATCAGCTGACCATCTATGATTTTTTTTTTATAAGTATGAGTACTACTAAAAACCTTTGGAGGTTTAAATCAGATTTAAGGTTGCCAGTCAACACAGTGTATATGTAACTTAGGACCTGTTTCACACAAGCTTTCATATGATTCTTTTTTTCACAGCAAAAAAAATGCTTACATGTCACTTGAGAATTTAACTGCTTATTTTAATAAATATTTAAATATAGACTTTAAAATGGCTTTGAATGAAATCAAAACAAAATATTTTATAAATATTTTACAAAAGAAGAAAATAAAAGAAACTAATATTTTTCTTTCTGTTCATGAAGTTATATATAAGATATAACTGTAAAAAATAGGTTTATCCATGTTAAGTAGGAATCACAGTAATAAAAAGGAATTTAAGTTAGTAATTTCTAATTTACATTCATCTGTCAATTATTTATGTAATAATAAATTCAATCCTAGTAAAAGTATGTCAAGAAATATTCTTGCATTATAATTTTATGATAAAAATACATTTATATAATCAGTATTTTATAAATTACTATTTTGTTTTAAATTTTAAATAAGTATACAGTAGAGAATGCTGCCATTAATGAAGCACAAGTCCATAAATTTCATTGTGATAATGAAATTAATTTTAGCTATCAATATATTAGATATACAGGCTAAATTTCTTAGCTTGGAAGGTTTTATTCCAAAAATTGTCACCATTTTATCGTATTGGGACAAATTGGAACCACTTAATTCCTAATTCTCACTCTTTTACATCATTACTTAATGTCTGGCATGGGAAAGCAAGAACAACACAAGTAAAAGTTCAGAGTTGTTTCATTATTACTGTTCACTTAATAGACAGAATCTTGCCAGACTAAAGCACACTCTGCATAATTATCTGATAAATGCCATGAAGAATTAGGAAAGAGACTTTCTGAGTCTCTTCCTGCATAGCAATGATTCAAGACCGATCTTTCTCTTTACTCTTCCCTTATCTAATTAAACCCCAGATTCCACCACATCTATAAAGTAAAATAAAATATGTTAATCATTGAGAATCGTTGATTCTCTTAGATTTAAGTGCACCCAACTTTAAGATGACTGCAGGTGTTCACAATTTAAAACAAAACAACATTGAACAAAAAATAAGATGTCAAGACAAAATGATATATATATATATACACAAAAACACCTCTAATAAGGTGTTTGCATTTAGCCTACCACAAGGCTTGAGAAATCAGGCAGGATGAGAAATAGAGTGAGAATCACATGAATTGCACATGGGTATGGGTCTCTATTCTTCAGCCAGTATTGCCAGAATAGTTTCTTGTATAGTAATAGTAGTTTGATACCTTCTAGTAATCAATAAAAACACTATTTAAAAAAAAACTGTCCTTCATAAGCAATGCAAAGTTATAAACAGAAATGCTTTATAACTAATTATCATCCAATTCAGCAGAAAGGTGAATTAGGTACAATTTAAACCACAGTGTAACAATGTTTTAGAAACATTAATGTTCTAAGTTAAATCTCTGGAAATGAAATTTTATTCAGTTGTGCTCCATTAGAAGTATTGATTAAGTAAAACAAAATGTAGTTCAAACAAAACAAATGTTTTGAATAAAGCCAGATGGAGAAAGGAAACAAAGCCTCTCATCTGTCACTATACTATAAACAAAGCCACAATGTAATCGAACTAATCTGCTCATAAACTACAGTCTTACCTGGCCCATTCAATTTTACATTCATACACAGAGTTGCTATGGAAATTAACAATTTACTCAAGTTGATGGAAGTAACAGCAAATCAGGAATGCAAAACAATGTCTGAAAGAAACTTGTCTGAATCATTTTAGTTTTAACAGGAGCGCACAGAAGAATAGTTAAAATTCAGTCCAGAATTCAAATTTGTAGGTCAGAGTTGTCAGCCAGTCCAGAGGGCAGAATTTTATAAGCAGAATCAATATCAACAACATGAAGAGCAAGAGACATAGGACCAGGGCTGACATTTAAATTAGTTTATCCTTAATCAAATTATAGTTGGTGAGTGAAAAGAATGGAATGATTGGAAATGTGTTACCTTGCTCCAAGTATTTTTGAAAACATTAGGAAACTTGATCCATATAAAAATCTTAATACAGTTCAGATAAAATCTCAATACACTGCAGCTCTATTTTGAACAGGAAATAAATGCTTCATCCATTTTCCTCATTAACTATAAAGTTTAAGCAGATTAGTTATAATGAAACTGCATTAAGTCAATGAACATTTTCATGGATATTTTGTGGAAACTGCAAAGGAAGATGTACCTGAATACAAATCTATTTTTCATTTTTGATGTAGGAAAAATCAATAATCTCAGTTTCTCATATTTTAAGCAGTTTTAATTTAATTAGAATATTATAGACATTGTATTCTCCTTATCACAGTATTTATTTAGCTGACATAATCCTTTTTCCTAACCTTGTGTGCATGTTTATGAATTATACAATCAATCACTATATGTACTGAATTTGGATTGTTATTAGCCATTGAATATGGATTGCAAATTGACTTCTGTATGGTTTATTTTTTAAATATAATGGTTTAACATTGAAATTGTAATAACTTAAAAGTAAATATTTTGCTTCATTATTATTCTGAATATTGAAATACTTTTTACATTGTGCTAATAAAATAAGATCAATAACATAAAATCAATGTTAGGATTATACTTGTTTTATCAACATAGCACTATTATTTATTTAAACTTTTCCTGGAAACTCTTATATTGTACTTTTAGTGGCATATAAATTCAGAATTTTAGGAACTCTCTAATGAGCCTACTGTGTACACATTTCACATGTACAGTATGTTGCCAATAATGCAATGTCCTTATATCGATGACTAATGTATTTGTAATAAAATTGACTGAGCATTATAAATATGTCTGTAATATAAGTAAAGCTCTTTTACATTATCAGAATCTATTAACATTAACCATCTCTCAGTATATTGTTATCAATTTTTCCTTAGCATGGGTTAATAGAGGTGAGAATTGGGTATATGTAACTCAGATCTAATTTTTAAATAGGTCAGTGGGAATCTTGCAGCTATAAAGAATATTTATTGAGGGTCCAGTACAAGACAGTACAAGTGAGTTAATGCATTATGTTTCACCAACAGGCATTCACATTTAAGCTCTAATTAGATCAAAAGTGAAATACTGTTTTACTTTGACTTTGGTATCTAATTTGCAATGAATGGCAGTTTAATTTTAAAAAAGGCATTAAACTGGAAAGACAGGGGTAATGCAGGCCAGAATATTGTAGCATGTTGTAGCATAAATATTGCTCCATTTGATATTATATTTTTATTTTAAATATTTCAGAATAATCATCCGGACCATACATATAAGCTAAGGTAACTTTAGTTGTGGTTTTTCTTGTTTTTGAAAATGTATAGTCTAACAGACTATAAAATTTCATGAAAACAAGTAAATGCTTTCAAAGGTTGTTCAGGATTTTATTTAAAGAAATATTAACAACAAATCAAAACTAAAATTAATCCTACAATTAATCCTGTTTAAAACAAATTTGGTTGTCTTACAGAATGAATATATGGTGGTATGAATATTGACCTGCATAAAGTAGGATCAGTGTTCATTCTTCCATGGAGAAAAAAGTCAGGAATGGGTAAAGATAGGGCTGCCCTTACTATCTAAATTTCATAAAATAGCTAAGGCTTACATAAATGCTTTATTCTTTTCCCAGCACTCTGTAGGATGGTCGTGTAATATACTACATATTTATAGGCCATAAATATTTTACCAAAAATGGATAAGCTGTTTGAATTTGTTGTAACTTTATTAAACTACGTGATCAAAAGGCAAGGAACTGTATGACTAATCATAGAGCAATTTTATTTTTAGTTGGCATATTTAACTGGATTAAAGAAGACTGCAAGATACAGAAATTGGATTATATTGGATGCAGATGATTGGTAGGTTGCACAAATATGTCAGTAACTTGCTGGGAGAAATAAACATTGATTTTCAATGTGACATTTCTAGAAATAACAGATGCAATTGCATATGGTGACTTTACTTTTATCCTATCTAACAAAGATTCCTTTGTTAGCAGAAAAGAGAACAAAAATCAACTTTATATTAACATACACAGACATAATTAAATTGTTGTATAATAGTTTAATCAAATTAGTACCAGATACATTTATCTACTGATGGGAAATAGCACTTCGTAAATCAGTAAAGTCCTAGCATTGAATAAAGTTGCATAAATGTCTACAAATTTAATCTAAATGTAAGGAAGGATTATATGAAAGCATGGTATATTGTGGTAGCCAAGTACAGTTTATGGGGGATGAAGAATATGAAAATTCCACTAAGAAACATTGGACCAATCAAAGAGGGAATACTATGTATGTTACATCAAACTCCTTAGAAAGAAAGAAAATATAAACTTAACAGTTTAACATATTTAGTATGTCTCATCAGTGATGAAGCAAATCTAAACAAGCAACTATATAGTAAAGCAAACTAGTACAGATCTACTTCCAATATATTACCAATGGTTTGTATTAATTGCATAAATAGTTGTATAAAGTTTTATGCAGCATCTTCAAAGTACAAAAGCCTTGTAGCCACAGTCATAGTGATGCCAATTTTGTAAAACTAAAGAATGACATTCTTTTTCTTAACCATCAAAAAGTTATCACTATTGTACAATCTTTAAGCACTGAGAATCCTTCCAGAGTATTTCAGTTCATTTCTGATTTTTTACACAGTTCAGTATATTTAATATGTAATTGACTGGGGGGGAAGCTAGTCTTTCTTCCTTTATTATACATTGAATAAAGTCTCTTCAGGCATAGAAAAGCAAACATTCACCTTAAAATTGAATTTATTCATATTATAAACATACAAATGCATAAGCTTTGGGAATACATCTCCACATCTCTAAAAGGGTTTGAGAAAGTAAAGTAGATTTTGCTGGTTACATAAAATTTTCCTGGGATGCACTGTTCCCAAAGCATGCAAATTCTGAAAAATGTATACTCGTTATCTATAAAGTACATAATTACCAAATGTCACCCAGCCAGGTTATTTGTGGCATTGCCTGTTTCAACTAGTTGTTGTTCATTCAATACATTCCAACAAGGTATGCTCCAAGTCTCTTTTGATCTGATGGGATATTTCATGGGACATAGGAGCTGTGCCTTACATTTGATGCTGCTTGCCTGTGGAATGATCTCCCCACTAGGATTCTACTGTTTCTGATCCTGTTACCTTCAATAATATTTTGAAACTCTATGTTTGATTGGGGTTTTCCCCTCTTTTTAGTTGTCTTTTGTTTATATTGTAATACTATAATTCAATGTTATTAAATACTACCCAGAGTCACACTTTTTCAGTAGGGTGGCCAACTGAAGAACCAACCAAACATATTTTTCTTAGTTCTTATATGTGTGTAAGAAGAAAAACTTGCAGGTTACAATTGAACAATATGCAAGGGACAATTTTAATGTTGAGGTGGGCTAAATTAATGACCATCTATATTAATGATATCAAGAATGCATGCATTCATTTTCATCTTGATTTCAGCCCACAATGAAAACAATCAATATGTGTATTTTCTATGTCCACTTCAATAGCGCAGAAGAAAACATTCAGGTATTAAAATTCATGGTAAATCATTCAGAGGTAAATTTAAAGGTAGACAACTATCTGGCTTCTTTTGGCTACCTAGCCAATACATTTCAGGTTCACCTTTGACAGCAGGGTCTCTCTCACTGTACCAGAAAGCTATTTGCCAACTATTTGGTGCTGGGAGACCCAGTTTTCCCATTTCTCTTTGCACAAGAAAAGGGAAGTGGGGCATGAGCAGCTTTTTGGGTTAAATCTATCTATCCGTCCATCCATCCATCTATTTGATAAAACTAAATTTCTTGTGGGGCAGCACTTCTTGAAACTAGCAGATTGTTTTACCCATTGTCCCACTGAGCAGCAGCACTTTAGACCTTATTATGAAAGCAGGTATAAATTATAGTCATATTTAAAGCAGCAGGAAGCAAAGTTTCTCCTAAGTAAATTCAGCTCCTGTTCAGTATAGGAACATGCTGAATTAACAGCTAATGAAATATTTGATAATCTCTTTCTTATTTAAACAAAAAACAGCATTTAAGTTTAGAAAACTGTGAACACATATTCATTGTGCATCTTCAGCCATTCTTAGCTTATTATAAAGAAGTTTGAAAGTCAGTTGATCTAGCAAAGAAATATGACCTTTAAATCCATTGAGGTGTTGCAGAATCTAATAAAAAACATACTGTGTAAGGCTTGAACATCCTTTGAAAAAGGAACTTCAAAATATTCAGGAGGTCACATAAAGCACCTGCTTTTGAAATTTTAAAGCAGCTGTGACTTTTTACAGATATTTTATGGCTGCTTCATAAACTGGTCCAGATGTCTCACATCTGCACAGTCACTGTACATTATAAAAAGAGTATATAATTGGGAAGGCTTCTGACTTCTGAAGGAGTCTGGCCACGTTTTGAGAACTTTATATCATATGTTGCACTTTAATAAGGTAGCAAGTGTATGTATGATACAAAATTTAACATAATAATCTTTTCCAGATTTAGAATTGTCAGAACATTTGAGGGAAGAATAATATATTAGTGCTGAATCATACCAAATTTATTCCTAATCCATGTCCACTTTGCATTTAATGTCATCATTAATCCATTGTTAAAAAGTCCAACATCTGTGCTTTCCAATTGTACTGAAGGAAAGTGCAGGAAAATGGTACCTTTTTGCAAGTGATACCTTTGAAAAACAAAAAATATTTTTAATGGCTTATACAAGAAAAGAAGAAAGTGAAATGATATTGTTTGTTTCAAATTCACATCATTAAAATGTGATATTGATTTATAGCTATTTTTCTGATATTATCAGAAGCTATTAAATTATGAAACTGCAGAATTAGAACAAAAAGGCCTTTGCTTTCTGAGGCAACTGATTTTTATAACTGCAAAGTGTTAATATAAGAATCTCAGCAATTTGTTAAATTGGTGATATTTTTTATATTGTGGTGTTTGTTTCTTGGTTTAGTTAGATTGTGTGAATATTTTTATTTAAACATAAAAATAATAGGCAGAGAAATCACTACTTTTTATTCACAATAGAAAATTCTGTATTTCTTTGTGAGGAAATTGGTAGTGACATAAACTAACCATGATGTCAACACCTCTTGTTTCAAAATTCAAAAATTGAACATTCTTCATTTCCCTAAAACATTACCAGAAGACCCCTTTTGTAACCAACAAAAACTTCAAAAACATATCCTTATATTTTTGGCTTGGTCTTTTATTTATAGAATATTAGAATTTTCCGTACGTTGATGTTGATTTCTGTACTCTAGGCAGAAATGGTTAAAATGTTTTCTGATGGTAAACTGCTATTTAAATAAATGTACTATTCATTACTTTAGTGTAAAGTCCAATCATTCTCATAGAAAACAATTTATACTGACCTTAAACCCCCTATTGTCTCAAAGCTGCAAAGGAACACTTTTTCATTGTATGATGCATTTCAGAACAAAATGAGGTAAATGTACTGTATCAACAACAAACGTTTTCCATTAAAAAAGATATATGTGAATATGTCCTGCATGAAAACAACTATATTATACCTGTTTGTTATATAGCCACAGTATTTAAGTTAAGGACAATGTGATATCAGCATATTTGTGTTTCATATGCCTGTATAAATTATTTGAGAAAGGGCCTTGCTCATCAAAAAATGTTCTTTTAGATCATCACAGCTACAAAGTAGCTATTTCAGCAAGAAGGGTGACTTTGAGGGGTGAACTAGAGGTGTGCTTTGCTCATGGATGATTTGCATTGATTTGGTGGATTTACACTCATCTTATATTTAATAGCTATTGGCATAAATTGGTTTTAAAGCAGATAATGTAATTGTTCAACTGTTTCAACAGTCACTTTCACTTTATCATTTATATCTTGAAATACTGAAATACAGTTTATTAATGTTTGATAACCAAAACATGAATAAATATCTCAACTCGCTATGCCTATAAATTATCTATTTAAACCTTGAGATTTCTTAGATCAGATTTTCATAATCCAGTTCTACTTCATGTAGGCACTTTTGCAGAATCTTGATATATTTTAGAACATAGCAGTCCAATCGTTTGACTTGCCGGAGCTGTATTGAGCAAAGAGGAGTTGTCTTGGGCTCTATAAAATATATATATATAATATGAATACATTAATTACTATACTAATTAGTGTATATAAATAACAAGCTCCCTTTATTTTTATATTTTCTACGATCTTGAGGGACTGCATTACTAACTGTCCAGGTTTGCATGAGCTGTAGGTAGGACATACCTGCTTTAAAACATAAAGCTTGAAAACATGATGAAAAGCAATACGTAACATATACTTTCACTAAAATGTATTCTGATGTTTCATTATGGTCTAAAACAGAGAGGATAAACTTAATTTTTTTTTCATGAAATAAGTGCTGCAACTTATCTTTCTTTTTTGTGTGTGTAAACTTTCATGAGATTTTTAAATTTTTTATGACTTTACAGAAAAAAAAATTGAAGGACAGCAGAGTACATAAATAAGAACACATCATAACAAAGACCCAAAATAACTGCCTTAATGACTCATGAATTATCATATGTGTGAAGCTATTTCAAGCTTGATTGCGTGCTTTATCAGTGGTCACAGAGCTTCAAAATCACTTATAAGCACCACAGCCATCCCCAAAAGGCATGTCCTTTCCTCACTGTGCTGTTGCAAGCTAAGTTGTTGATTACTGAAGGGCCAGCGCTTATCTGCTACCATTGCATCAGCAAAGAAATACTTAATTCAACACAATGCAAAAACCTCAGTCCTCTATTTCTTTTATCTAGGTCAAACTGATGAAAGGCAGCATTAAATTAAGATTCTACCAAGAAATAGATAGTAATTTAATTAAATCTTTACTGGAATCAAAGACAAACTGCATTGGAAATGTAATATGAAATAATAAAATAGTAATTTGATCCTTAATCACAACAACTTAAATCAGTGATCCCCAACCTTTTGGACACCAAGGACTGGTTCCGTGGAGAGGGGTTTTTCCATGGACCAGAAAGGGTGTGGCTTCACGTGCAGCTTATATCCTGCAGATGGGGCTTTACTTGTTTGCGTGGCCTGGTTTCAGCATGCCATAGACTGGTGCCAGTCCACAGACTGGAGATTGGGGACCCCTACCTTAAATCATGAAGCTGGTTTATACTTCATTCAGTTCAGAATCAGTAGGTTCACTGTTGCCTAGTTTACTTAATTGACAGCATCAAAAATTATATATAACATATATAACCTATGCAACTGAAAATACTTTTTAGGACTCACAGGGTCCTAAAATACCAACAATGGGCTTTTCATTAAATACTATGAAAAAACATAAACCTATTCATAATTCATTCATGTAGGAGACAGAATATAATAATAATATATAAAACAGCATTACTTGCATGTGTAGTATGCAATATAATTTTAAAGAAATATATCTGCCTATTATATATTTTTAAAATATTTTTTAATATATGCTATTTTAAAAAATATGCTATTTTAAAAAATATTTTTGTTTTATTGTATTGTATTGTTGTATTGTAAAATACAAATACACCTAAAATATAATTGCTTGTGTTCAACATAGAGTAGTTCTTTTTAAAATTATACATTTAAGATAAATTGTGTTGATCAGTGATAAAGACAGGTAAAGTTAGTACTATGAGATCCAGGCTACAAAAATATGAGCAGCAACTCGATCAGGGGCGGGTTCTAATTTTGTTTACTCTTGGCTC
>JANHFT010011261.1:0-15028 GCA_032467955.1 Pseudoxenodon macrops | reverse complement strand
TTCTTTGCTCTCCTTCCTTTCTTTGCTCTCCTTCCTTTCTTTGCTCTCCTTCCTTCCTTCCTCCCTCCCTCCCTCCCTCCTTTCAGCCTCCCCTTTTTTAAAATAGAAGGCAAATTAAGCAGGTAGTATCAGGTGCTTTCTGGGAGTTGAATTAATGCAATTGTGGGTAATTAATTAATGTGATTGTGGTAGAAACCAACATCTGAAAGGCACACCCAAGATGGTTTATTGTATTGGCCAAAACACAGATTTGCCCGTCTGTTAAATGTTTTTCTTTGTAAAAAAAAAGGGACTCTTTGCATATTTCTCTTCCCGTTTTTCTGTATTTGCTTCCTTTTCAGAAACCTTTAGCATTTCTTGGTCGGGTGTCTTTCCCCCCCTAGCTTTACCTCCTTTTTTAAAATTTATTTAGGTCTTCTATTTCTATATTTTTTTCTTCTGTAGTACCCCCCCCACACACACAAATAAAGAAACCCCGTTTCTCTCTGCCATCCACTACAGTAAGATCAGGCCAAAAAATTGCAGAAAGTTTTCCAGAGAAAGAGGCAGAAAAACAGAAACCTCTTTGATCAGTCAGGAAACACTTGGAAAGCCAGAGGGAAAACAACAGCTTATTTAGGTCTTCTATTTCTATATATTTTTTCTTCTGGAGACCTGAGTACCTCACCCACAACAAAATGAAGAAACCCCCTTTCTCTCTGCCACTCCACTACAGTAAGATCAGGCCAGAAAGGTGGAAAAACAGAAGCCCCTTTAGCCGTCAGGAAACACTTGGAAAGCCAGAGGGAAAACAACAGCTCTCTTCTATTCCCTGGATCTAGGATACTCCTGGCAGCTATCAATCCTTACTTCCGAGCCATGTTCTCCAACTCTTTCCGGGAATCCCAGGACGGAGAGGTGCTTCTGCAGGAAATGGACCCCAACATCATTCAAACGGTGGTACAATACTACTACACGGAGGAAGTCGAAATCACGCCCGAGATCGCCGAAGACCTGTATGAAGCAGCCAGCCGCCTCCAGATCCTTCCTTTGCTGGAGAGCTGTTCCAGGTAAGCATCAGGTTGCACAATGACTGCTAGATGTTGATTGCTGGGGAAGGAGGGATGGATACTTCCCTCCAATCTTTTTTGCTCGGGAGCGCCCTCTCCAGTTCTCTTAAAAAAAACAGCAAGGAATATGTTATTCTGGGCAGTGCCTCCTTCCTCGGTGGTGGGGTCAGGTCGATCCAGCGCCCTTATGTTTCTCCCTCTCTCCGCAGCTACCTGTTGGAGCACCTCTGTCCGGAGAACTGCTTGAGCATCTACCAGCTGGGCTACTCGCACAACGACCCTGCGCTCTTCCAGGAGGCCAAGACGCTGGTGCACGCCCACTTCAAACGCCTGTCCCAGGAGGCGCCCAGTTTCCTGGACCTCAACCCCAGCACTTTGGAGAGCATCCTGGCTTCCGACAATCTGCTCGTTTCCTCCGAGCTGCTGGTCTACCGCGCCGCGTGGCGTTGGGTGCAAGCCCAGAGCCCCCTCCGGCTATCTTTCCTGGCCCGCTTGCTAGCCCAGGTGCGCTTCCCACTGCTCACCCCGGAAGAATTGCGGCAGGTGCAAACCGAGCTGCTGCAGCGGCCCAAGGAGCTGCGTCCACGCTGGAGGCGCCTAAATCGGCAGGAGCGGCTGGCCCAGTGTGGGAGTCTCCGGCGGGGCATGTTTAACACCTGTATTGTGTGCGTGGATCTTTTCAACTTGGAAGGTCCAGAGCTGCGCACCAAGGATTTCCAAGTGGGCTGCTACGACCCTCAAGCCGGCCTTTGGGAGAAGCTGCCACTGCTGGAAAGGCTCTACTGCGCACGTTGTGTGGCGCTGCGCGACCGGCTTTTCGTCACAGGCGGCGTCCACACGGACGACACCTACTCGTCTATGCTGCACGAGTACAGCCCGCTGCGGGGCCGCTGGAGCCGTCTGGCGCCCATGTCGATGCCACGGGCCTCCCACGGCTTTCTCACGTGGGGTGGCCGCCTCTTTGCGCTGGGTGGCTGGCGCAACTTCGAGGAGTATCTTGACACGGCTGAGAGTTACGACCTAACCGAGCGGCGCTGGGCACGTATTGCTCGCCTGCCGCTGCCACTCAGCCACTTTGCGGCAGCCGCGCTGCGTGGGCATCTCTACCTGGTAGGCGGCGCGACGGAGGCAGTGGGCGCGTGGTACGCGTCGCGTAAGGTGCTCATCTACCAGGTGGGTGCTGACCAGTGGAGCCAAGCCTTCCTCAGCAGCGGTGGCTACTGGGCGGGTGCCGTGGCTATGAATGAAGGCATCTATGTTGTCGGTGGCTATTTCCGTGGACGCACACGGCACCACCAGCCCACACGCGACCGCCGGACAGAGACGGATGGGCTGCGCTGCACCCGACGCTGCTTTTTCCTGAGCCCCGAAGGGCGTGTGGACCGTCGCATGATCGTGCCGCCACTGCCCGTGGAGCTGGCCGGTGCGGGCGTGGTGCGCTGGAAGCAGCGGATCTACGTTTTGGGTGGCGAGAATGTGGCGATAGGGCGGCGGGCGGCGGGCGAGAATGAGGAGGAATACTACAATACCGTCTACTACTGGGAGCAGGGTGCCCCCCGCTGGATCCGCTGCCAGGAGCGGCTGCCCTTCGCCAACTGGGGGGTCAGCGGCTTCGGCTGCGCTGCAGTTAAACTGCCCAAGAAGCCAATCTTGGAGCTGTTCCGCAAGACAGCTGTGGCCTTAACTGGCCTGGAGGGGCCTGCCTGCTGAGGGGGACCTCCGCCTCGCTTCCCTCTCTCTCTCTCATTGTCTCTCTCTTTCTCTTTCTCTCTCTCGTTTTCTTTCATTCTCTCTTTCTCTTTTTCTTTCCTTTCTGTCTTTCTCGCACTCTTTCTTATTCTCTCTCCCCCTCTCTCATTTTCTCTCGTTTGTTCTCTCTCTTCCCTCTCCAACTCTCCTTCTCTCTCTCTCTCTCGCACACACACACACACACACATACATACACACACACTCCAGGCCACAACCGGGCAACCCCCTTGTCCCACACAGTCTAGAAAGAAAAACTACTTCCTTGCCTACAAGCATGTCTGCCTTTCATTCATAAGGGAGGGATCCTGGTATCTGGGCAAATTATATTCCTTTTTTAATGTTTAATGTTTTCATAGTATAATTAGCAGGTTAAGGATAACTGATACCATTGACTTCCAAGGTCCCTTCAGCTCTGATTGATTGATTGATTGACTGACTGATTGAAATGGCCAGTTCTCCTGCTTGAGCAACGGGGGGCTGGACTAGAAGACCTCCCGGGTCCCTTACAGCTCTATGATTGCTTGATTGCTTGATTGCTTGACACAGCTGCTGTGGCCTAAAGGTCATTGCCTCACAATCAGAAGGTTGTGAGTTTGATACTAGGTAGAGGCAGATGTAAGGGTCTCTTGCTTGAGCAGAGGGCTGGACTAAATGACCTCCAAGGTCCCTTCCATCTCTGTTAATCTCATCTGAAATGGCCTAGGGTCTCCATGCTTGAGCAGAGGTTTGGACTAGAAGACCTCTGAGGTCCCGTCCGGCTCTGTCCTGATTCAAACGGATTCAACGACTCCCCCAGACTCAGCCACCCCCAATCCCCTACCCATCCACCCTAGACGGTGCTTTCCATTGCCACTCAAGTTTTATTGAAAAGAAAGGAATGAAAAACCGCGACTTAACATCTGAGGTTGCCCCAAACTCCGCAAAGTTCTAGCAGATGCCAATTTGAGTTGTTAAAAGACGCCAGGTAGGAAGACCAACATCTTCAGGGTGAGATGTTGCAAAGCTGCCTGGGATTTGGCACTTTGGGGACATCCGAAAGTCAATCTATGGGAAAGCTTGATTGTTCTGTGGTCCATGGTCTTTGTAGTAACGTTGACAGACAACCGGGCAAAGGCCCCGCAGAAGCCCGCGGCGATTGTACAATCGTTAAAGAGTAGAATGCATTGAGGATCCCTGCCCGATATTCACGCATGAAACACAACAGGTTGGCGGGAGCTACGATTTGACGGCCGCCGACACGATGACCACGGAGGTCACTTGGAAGAGTTGGAGAATGTGAGGTTTGGGCCTCAGCAAAGTCGCGCAACCAAATCTGCTGATGCCTTCTCGTGGCACGGGGATTTCAGCGTTGGCCCGGTGCCAGCGGGCCTCGCCCGGCTGCCAGTGGTAGATCACTTTGTATCGCTGGGACAGATCTTCTCCGCCCAACACGTAGATCCGTTTGCCGCAGCGAACCACCGCTGCGTTAGCCAAACCTCGCCGCAGCTTAGGGATGGTCACGTTGACGTTCACCTTGCCGGACTCGTTGACGAAGAAGCATTTACGGGTACTGTGGCGGTTCTCGGGCACCAGGGCCCTCTCCTGCCAATCCTCGTTCTTCTTCTCGGTATAACCCCCAATGACGTAGATGCCGTTCTCGCCAGCCACGGCGCCCGCAGCGAAAAAGCCCGTCGCCAGAGGGACTTGTGTCCACGTGTTGGAATCTGTCCCGTAAATCAAGATTCCCTTATAAAACAGCCAGTGGTTGGAGACCCCAGTGGCACCTCCGAGGAGATACACCTTCTCCCGCAACACGCTGGAGGCCGGGTGGCTCAGAGCAAAGGGCAACTTAGCCATCGGAGCCCAGACCCCCGTGGCAAGGTTAAGGGTCTCGGCTAGATTTAGGAAACTCTGGAATCTACGCCAGCCACCCATGGCGTAGAGTTTTTCACGGTCGAACACGAAGCCGTGCGCCGCCCGAGGCACCGTCATCGCCGGGAGCGACTGCCACTGGTTGGTGAAGGCGTCGAATTCGTAGACGGCATTGGAGTACGTGTTCTTGTAGACGCCTCCTGAGAGGTAGACCTTGTCCCCGTTGGAAGTACAGCAAGCGTGAGTCAACGATTGTAAGCCGGGGAGTTTCTCCCAAACTTCGGCCTGTGGCTCGTAGCAGCTCACGTGGGCCTCTTCGCTCTCCAGCTGTTGGTACTCACACATCTGGGTGTCGATGCAGAGAATGTGCGACGTGTACATGCCTTGGCGCAGCCCATCGATTTCTTCTAACCGTTCCGAGCCGCCCATGACTTTCCGTTTCAGTTCAAGATCGCCCCATTTCTCCAGATCTTCCTGGAGTACGTCTTGCTCCTCGGGACCGAGGAGAGGGAAGCGGACATGTTGCAGAAGCTCTCCGAGGAAGGGTCTACGCTTGTTGGGCTCTCCTTGCACCCACCGCCGTATCGCCTGGTAGACCTTGAGCTCGGAAGCCACTTCGAGGTTGTCGCCGGAGATGACGGCGGCCAGATCGGCGGTGTCCAGTTGGAGGAAACGGTCCTCTTCAAGGATCCACTCAAAATTACTGATCAGGAACTGGAGAACAGCGTGGAGGAGAGGCTGGCTGTGGTGCGTCTTAGCTAAGGAATACATCTCAAAGCAGTTCTGGATGAAGAGATGGGACACCAGGAACCTAGAAGGAGAGAGAGAGGGTGATGGAAGGGGATACCTCTTTGGTCTTCAAAGACAAGCGGAAAATGGTAGGGTGTTGTTGGTGGAAGTATGAGGAGAGCAACAGAAGGGAACATTTGTAACTCAGAGTTAAATTGAGGTGCCCTCTGAGCTTGGTGGTTTCCTGCAGACGTTTCATGACCCAGCTCGATAACATCATCAGTGCTAGAAGGGGATGGGGGTTGGAGGAGGAGGACTGTGAGGTCCTTACTGCTCGCAAAGCTTGGTGGTTTTCGTGCGGACGTTTCATGACCCAACTGGGGAACATCATCAATGCTAGAAGGGAATGAGGGTTTGAGGAGAGGAGGAGGAGGAGGAGGAGGAGGAGGAGGAGGAGGAGGAGGAGGAAGGGCGAGAGAAAGGACTAGGAAGTTCCTTGGTGCTCTCTGAGCTTGGTGGTTTTCGTGCAGATATTTCATGACCCAACTAGGAAACATCATCAGTCAGTGCATCACTGATGTTATCTAGCTTGGTCATGAAATGTCGCACCAAGGACCTCACATACTTAATATCCCTTCCTCGTCCTATTTCCCCCACAACAACAACAACCCTGTGAGGTGGATTAGGATGAGAGAGAGAGGGACTGGTCCAAAAGGCAGGACTAGAACTCCCTGTCTCCTGGTGATTCGCTCAAAGACACCTAGCTGGCTTTCATGCCTAAGGCGGGACTAGAACTCTCTGTCTCCTGGTGTTTGGCCCAAAGACACCCAGCTGGCTTTCATGCCTAAGGCGGGACTAGAACTCCCAGGCTCCTGGTGATTCACTCAAAGACACCCAGCTGGCTTCCATGCCTAAGACAGGACTAGAACTCCCTGTCTCCTGGTTCCCAGCCTGGCTCCTTTAACCCAGTAAAAAAAAAAACTCTTTTAGCTTTTTAAATCGATCATTTAGTTTTTTTAACCGATCGGCTAGTTTCCCAAGCAACTACGGGAAAAAGTAAGACCTTCGTTCGAGTCTTGCCTGCGCTCTCTCTCTCTCGCCTTCATCTCTGCGGCTCTCCCATTCGCGCGCGCGCGCCTTGGGGTTGCTGGGATGGGAGACCACCGAGAGATCTTAGGGATGAGTTCCAACCAGCCCGCGACGCCCTTGGCACACCCGTTGGAGAACATCTGGATACCTACCTGCAGCAGACGTTTTCCAAGGGGGTGATCTGCAGCTGGCTGGCGCCAGTGAAGAGGGACGGAGCCAGCTCGGGAGTGAGTGCGAGCTCCTCCGTGTAGATGTATTTCAGGATGTTCTGTAGGAGGGACGGAGACACCTTCTCCAACTGGACCTCTGACCCCTCCAGATCTTTCCCACCTTGGACGAAGACATCCCGGAAGTAAGGACTCACAGCTGCCAGCAAGGCCCTGCAACGAGAGGCGGAGGTCCACGCGGGGTTTAGACACGTGTGGCATTGACGTGTGTGCCGTGGTCTCTAGCAAGAATCCCCAGAACAACATCCGGGCAAGGATGGCGGACCTGAAGAGGGTTTTCTTATCGGGCCCAACAAGGAATCAAACCCTGTTTCCAGGAAGGTCATAAGTGTCAAAAATGATTCCGTGTCGTTTTCTTTCGCCGACGGTGTAACTTCGAACGGTCACTAAATGAATTGTCACAAGTCGAGGACTACCTGTCTACTTCAGCTAGTCCTCAGGGTGTGACTGTTGGTTCAGTAACCGTCCGAAGTTACGACGGGGCGGAAAGAATGACCGGTCTTATCACTTTTGGATAAGGATTTCTGATAAGTTTAATATAAAGTCTGTGGAATTGGGGATGAAGCATGAGAGCATGGAGGGGGCACGGTGGCTCAGGGGCGAAGACGCTGAGCTTCTCTGTCAGAAAAGGTCAGCCGTTCGGCAGTTCAAATCCCTAGTCGCGCCGCGTAATGGAGTGAGCTCCCGTGACTTGTCCCAGCTTCTGTCAACCTAGCAGTTCGAAAGCAGGTAAAAAAATGCAAGTGGAAAAATAGGAACCACCTTTGGTGGGAAAGTAACAGCGTTTTGTGTGCCTTTGGTGTTGAGTCATGCCAGCCACATGACCACGGACACATCTGCGGACAGCGCTGGCTCTTCAGCTTTGAAACGGAGATGAGCACCGCCCCCTAGAGTCGGGAACGACTAGCACGTACGTGCGAGGGGAACCTTTATCATGAGAGGATGTGAGACCCTTACCTGTGGCAAGGAAACCTCTGTCCATCGACCACCAGCGTGACGTCACAAAGCAGCTCCCCTTGGTACATCTCAGTCAATCCTGGCTCCGAGAAAAGGAGACAAGCTCAGTTCGACAAGCCAACATTCTCCCACATTCTACCCAAGCTCCAAATTCGTGAACAACGGGAAAAGATGTGAAAATTTCATATTTTTTCTCACCCCCCACCGAACATGACCAACGTCTCCTTTTCGAAAATTCTTTTGTTTGCGTTAAGAACAGGTAGCCCCGGACTTACGATGGTTTGTTTAGCAACCGTTCCAGGTTACAACGGCACTGGATAAAGCAACTTAAGGACCGTTTTTCCAGGCTTACGACCTTTGTAGCTTCCCCGCGATCAAAATTCAGACGCTTGGCCGCTGACTCGTATTTATGACGGTCTCAGCGTCCTGTCCGGGGTGTGTGTGTGTCACGTGATCTCCTTTTGCGACCTTCCCGACCAGCAAAAGTCGATGGGGAAGCCACATTCATTTAACAACTGTGTGACTCACTTAACAACTGCACAGATTCCCTTAACGACTGTGGAAGAAAGGTCATAAGATGCGGCAAAGTAGCCGTCTCACTTAGCAACCGAAATGTGCGACCGGAAGTCAAGGACTATCTGTAATAAGCATCAGGTTTCCTTCCCTTAAGACTTCAACTCCCAGAATTCCCCATGGCTGACTGGCCGCCCTGGGGAATTCTGGGAGTTGAAGTCCACGTGTCTTAATGGTTGAAAATGCTGTGGAGAAGTCCAGAGGAAATTGTCATTTATTCCTCAAGAATACATTTAAAAAAGCAAAAACAGAAACAACCCTTTGGAAGGAGAAACTTTCTAAGAATTTAGAAACTCTTTCTATGATTTCTTCGTTCTTCCGAGGAAACTTTTAACACACTTGAAATGAATGATCCACAATCAAAATTATCCCGTCGTTTGGCCTGCTAAATCTCACCCGTTTGTAATTTGGAATAGATCTAAATAAATACACTCATTCTGGGTATATTTACTATAGGGGTGAGTTCCTCTTACCTTCCCTACCGGTTTAGGTCACGTCGGAAGCACGCCCCTATCACATCTGGGTAAAAACCCTCTGCGCATGCGCAGGAAGCTTTGCACATGTGCAGAGGGTTCTTTTCAAGGCAATTTCATCCCGGAGGACCGATTTCCAGCCCGAGGACTGATTCAGGGGCGTGGCTAACCGGATGTCACTGCCGTTTCGGGGTCAAATTTCGGCTACCAGTTCTAGCAAACCGGTCCGAATCGATAGCAACCCATCACTGATTTACTATAATAGCAAGCCATAAAGTTAAGATTTCCAAACCACAATGACCAGATTCACACATTACGAACAGAGCCACTCCTGGGAACGGTGGTGTGAACCAGCTATCCTGGTTCAGGTGGGCCGGTAGCAGTGGCCTCAGCGGGAGGATCCGCCCACTCGTCCGGACGTCATCATGGACGATCTGCGCATGCGCGCGCGTTCACAGTTCCGAACTGGTAGTGAAACCCACTACTGGTGTGAACCCTTCGAAGTTGGTACAGCTGTAGTAAGAGGTCTATTGAATCTCTTACCTTCTTTCAAGCCAAGGGATCTTGGTTTCAGCTTGGTGATCTGTCCTCTTTTCTGGCTGGTACTCATCGTGAGCTATCAAACAAAGCACGGAAGAAGTTTGTAGCTAGTGTAGGAGGGAATGAGAAGTCGACAGTTGCATCAACAAGATCTAGAGAACTTCTGAGTTGATGGCCCTCCATCTTTTAATACTTCTCCAGGATGGTGTAGTTCACTATATATGGTAGGCAGAAGGGCTGAACTTAGGGTTGAGGTCCTGTCTCATAGGTTTTCTTTGTTTTTACTTCCTTCTTCTAGTCCAATGTTCTCAATCTTGGCCACCTGGAGATGTGTGGACTTCAGGTCTGGAAGTTGAATGTCCACACGTCTTTAGGTAGCCAAGGTTGAGAACATTGGACTAGAAGAAGGAAGGAAGAACAAGGAAGACCTATACAACTCTGGAAGTTGAAGTTGTGTGTAGACCTGAAGATGTGTGGACTTCAACTCTGGAAGTTGGTCCAACCATCTTCAGGTGGTCAAGTTTGAGAACATTGGACTAGAAGAAGGAAGGAAGAACAAGGAAGATCTATATTATTCTAGAAGTTGTATGTAGACCTGAAGATGTGTGGACTTCAACTGTGGAAGTTGAAATCCACCCATCTTCAGGTGGCCAGGTTTGAGAAACACCATTCTCATCCTTCTTGAAATCATTTTTGATGGTTGAAGAAACTTCTATAATGGAGTAATGTTGAGGGGTTAGGAAATATAAGGAAATTGGCCAAGCTGCCTTCTGTAACTTTTATTGTTTTATTGATGTATAAAACACAAAAAAATAAAATTAAAAGAGGAAATTAAAGGAAGGAAAAAGAAAGGCAGGAACAAAAATACGAGGTACAAGGGAAAAAGAAAAAAAGGTGTTGACTCCCAACTCTTTTCAGTACAGTACAAGATAACAACATTATAACCTCAACTTTTTGCATCCTGAACTTGCCGTCCTGGCAGGGAATTTTGGGTTTATAAGTTGGAAATGGGCGAGGAGGTGACATCCCTTCTGATCATAAAAGAGTCTGCGTGCAGTTTTCTTACCTCTGATGATACGGTAGCCCAGAGTTATAAAAAGTGTTGGGGAAAAATGTCACTCTATCCTGGACCCATCAGTCTGGGCCAGCGCAATGCCCAGCGAGCCTGGCAGAGGTACCCCCTGCCCCTCCACTCCCTGGGGATGCTTCTCCAGAGTCTTCTGGTGCCTTCTGCCATCCCTGAAGGCCAAGAAGCTCTGTCCCCAGGGAAGACTGAGCTTTCAGCCTCTCTGGATACACAGCCATTGTGATGTCACATCCACACCCTGATCTGTATGCAGAGAAAAGGCAATTGACAGGCTAGAGTGGAATCTGAATTTTTATTTCTTTCAGGGAATGCTCTGGGTGGGCAGAGAGATCCCTGGGGTGAACTTGTTAGAAGATCCTAGTCATTCTTTGTAGATTTCTTGGACATGCTTTGAATCGGTTGCCGGTGATTTCCTGCCAGGATCCCGGGGAAATGGACAAGCAAGGATTTTAAAGAGGAATTCTTTCTGTTCCATTTCGAATATGCTTTGGATATTAAAATGTTAAATGAGATGCGTTTGTGTTTTCTTTACCCTGGTTTATTTCGCTCAATGAAACAAACCTGAGACAGGCGCGGGGTTGAAAACCAAAACAATTGTTCCAAACCCAGGTAATCCTCAACTTAACGACAGTTCATTTAGTGACTGTTCAAAGTTACAACGGCACTGAAAAAAGGGACTTAGGACCATTTTTTCACACTTATGACCATTGCAGCAATCCCCATGTGATCAAAATTGAGACACTTGGCCACTGGTTCATATTTATGACGGTCGCAGTGTCCCGGGGGGGTGTCACACGATCCCCTTTTGCGATCTTCTGACAGGCAAAGTCAACAAAGGAAAACCAGATTCACTTAACAACCGAGTAACAGACTTATCAACTGCAGGGATTCGCTTAGCGACGGTGGCAAGAAAGGTGGTAAAAAGGGGGCAGAACTCACTTAACCAATGTCTTGCTTAGCAACAGGAATTTTGGGCTCCGTTTTCGGTCGTAAGTCGAGAACTAGCTGTAAAATGCAGAGGGATGGCATTTTTCACCTTTGTAAAATATCCAGAATAACAAGGAAAATTTGTTTGGGGTGTCTGGGAAGAATTAAATATTAACTGGGAATAGATTCAATTCCAACAGGTAAAACGCATTGACGCCCTGCTGTAGCCAAACCTTTTACGCCAGTGAGTAGACTTCAACTCCCAGAATTCCCCAGCATGCTATTAAAGTTTGTGGATCTCAACTCCCAGAATTCCTCAGCCAGCAAACTTTAATAGGTGAGGACTTCAACTCCCAGAATTCCCCAGCCAGAATGTTAAAGGTGGGTAGACTTCAGCTCCCAGAATTCCCCGGCATGCTATTAAAGTGTGTGGACTTCAACTCCCAGAATTCCCCAGCTTCCACTGTGCAAGACCGAATGAGAGAACTTGAGCCCCCAAAACCATCTCAGAGACTTAAGATTTGCTCCATGCTTTATTATTATTATTATTGTATTCTCAGCCAGCAATAACTGAACAAAAAGTCAATTTATTTCTTCCACGAAGGAGTAGATCTTTAGCTGGAGGCGACAGAAATCGGCGGCTGCAATCCTCACGGCGAACCCTTTTTCTCACCTTTCTGATCCCCACCTTAAAAGACAAAAACAGAAAAATAAAACAAACTTTTCAACCTTTAAATCGTTTTCTGCCTTCCCTCTCGGCCGTCTTAACAGCCAGACGGATTTTCCCCTCCTATTTCCTTCTCTGGGTGTTTAGAATTTAAGAAACGGATCTGACATTTAGCATAGAATAGAACCACAGAGTGGGAAGGGACCTCAGAGGTCTTCTAGTCCAACCCCTTGCTCAGGGGGTTTTAATTTTTTTTTTTTTTGCTTTCGTCTATTCAATAAAATAAAATTCAGGAACAATTCTTCAGGGGCAATCTAGCCTTCCCCGCAGTTCAAAGCAAAGCAATGTTTGCCAGTCTGATTTTGCCACCAACCCGAATTCTTTCAAAGAATTCTTTTAAAAAAACAACAACCCCAAAGAGGTTGGCATTTTAACTCCGTTTTAACCATAGGTTCGTTTTACTTCATTTTAACCATTCAGCCGGTTTGTACCTGTTCGGGCGAGCCGGTAAAGGGAACTTTGAGTAATTCGGAGAACCGGCAAATACCACCTTTGACTGGCTCCGCCCCTGGCCGACCTCTCGGCCACACACCATTCACCCTGCCCACCTGCTTGCCCCGCCCCACCCAGTCACTCCTCATCTTGCCTCCCTGGCATAGCACACAGTGTGGTAGCTTAACTTTACCTGGTGTCGGACTCTGGGAAACAGTTACGTCCGGCTTCTCTTCGGTTTGGACTTGTCCTGTGGATGAAATGGGGAAAAAAAAAGGCATTTGGAAAGGATCAGGGGGGAAGTTACGAATGCACTGCAAATAAATTGGGTGTCCCACGCGAAAGAAATGTGGGTTTTTAAGTTGCCGAAGTTCTCCAGGATGTTTTTTTTTTTAATGTTGCATTGATGCTTCAGGATGCATCTGCTCAACCAACCTTGAGTGAATAAACAAGAATGTAGACAATGTAGAATGTATGTGTAAGAATTATGTAAAAATGGATGAAATGCGAAATATGATGATGAAATAAGGGAATGTCTGTATGGGAACAAAATTTTCACACACAAAAAAAAAGAGATGCATCTGCTCGTTTCTTGGGTCAAAAAAAGGTCCAGGAAGATTTTGAGTCATTACAAAAGTGAATTGACAATTTTTGGGACAATCATCACTGAATTAGGACAGAACAAGGACAGTTTCTTTGGTGTGAGCTTCTGCGGAGGTTTGGTCTGACCTTCCCAAAATATCTTTTTTTGGGGGGGGCTTAGTTCCTCTGTGGGAACTCCTTTGAGGAGGAGGAAGGGGAGACAGGATGGAAGGAGGAAGGAGGGAGGAAAGAGGGGAGGAAGGAAGTGGTGAGGAGAAGGGGAACAAGGAGAAGGAAAGAAGGCACAGAAAAGGGGAAGGAAGGATGGGAGGGAGGAAGGGGGAAAGTGTAAGGATAACAAGAAGGAAAGAAGGAAGGGGAAAGGGAGAAGGAAGGAAGGATAACAAGGAGAAGGAAAGAAGGAAGGAGTGGGAAAGGGTGAAGGAGAAGGAGAAGGAAGGAAGGAGAAGGAAGGAAGAGGGAAAGTGTAAGGATAACAAGAAGGAAATAAGGAAGGGGAAAGGATGAAGGAGAAAGAAGAAAGGAAAGAAAAGGAAGGAAGGAGCGAGGAGAAGGAGAACAAGGAGAAGGAAAGAAGAAAGATGAGAAGGAAAGAGGGAAGGAGGAAAGGAGGAAAGAGGTATGGATAAGGGGAACAAAGGGAAGGAAAGAAAAAAGTGGAAAGGGAGAAGGAGAAGATGGATGGATGAATGGAAGGAAGGAAGGAGAGGAGGAGGAGGAAGAGGAGGTTACAACTAGTCATATCGTCTCAGATGCCTTACCTAGTGTGGAACTCTGGAGAGAGGTACGTGTTGTTGGCTCTTGGGTAGTAGGAGAAACGGTGGTTGAACTCGTCTTCTCTGTTGACGGAGAGAGATTGATGGAAATCAGTTGATGGCTTATTTATTTTGGGGACCCCAAACCCACCCTTTGTCACCCCCAAAGAGAACTTAAAGAAAAGCTCTTGTAAGGAAAATGGGCTCCTCTACGGTGACCCCAAATCCAGAGGTGTCTCTCAACTAATTTTTGGATGGATTGGGTTTATCAAAATAGCATCCATTTTTCACCAAGGTTACTCCATCCTGTCCCATCAGACGCAGGGAGGGCTTAGTTTCTCGAGACCCCCGAGGTTTAAAGAGACGGGGCGGGGAAATGTTAATACAGATTAACAAAGTTAGAAGGGACCTTGTAGGTCATCTAGTCCAACCCCTCACCTAAACAGAAGAAAAGGGTTGGAGGACTTAGAACCGGGATCGAAGTAGAACAGAGGTTGGGGAAACCAAAATCGAGGCGCGATTAAGCGTGGATTAAACATCCAAGAAGCCAATGCAAGTTATTCTAACTTTCGCTTCCAGGATTTCGTTACTCACCGCAGAAAGATTTGGGACAGATGAACCTGACGCGATAATCCCGACACAATGCCCCTTTGCCTTGGTGGGCGTTGATACAGGCGAATCCTTGGGCTGCGTTGTTTCTGTCAAAAGGACCCATCAAAAGCAACGTCAGATCCTGAAGCCGACGGAGTCCTGCTTCGCTTACCCAGGGGAGGAATCCAGTGCTCAGGAATTGGGGCTTGGGACGGCGTATTTTCTTCCTCCCCCCTCATTTTGTGTTATGTCTTTTAGTTTGGAGACTGTAGTTTTCCTCCTCCCTCTTCCTCCCTTCTCCTTTTATGTTGTATCTTATAGATTTGTTCAGACCTAGGATTCCCCAAACTCTCTGTATCTCTCTATGTCTCTCTCTCCCCTTCTCTCTGTAACTCTTTATGTCTCTCTCTCTCCCCCTCTCTCTGTATCTCTCTATGTCTCTCTCTCTCCTCCTTTCTCTGTATCTCTCTGTCTCTCTCCCCCCCTGTATCTCTCTATGTCCCTCTCTCCCTCTCTCTCTGTAACTCTTTATGTCTCTCTCTCTCCCCCCTCTCTGTCTCTCTCTGTCTCTCTCTCCCCTTCTCTCTGTATCTCTCTATGTCTCTCCCCTTCTCTCTCTGTATCTCTCTATGTCTCTCTCTCTCCTCCTCTCTGTGTATCTCTCTGTCT
>JANHFT010010863.1:0-15089 GCA_032467955.1 Pseudoxenodon macrops | reverse complement strand
ATATCAATAAGAAGTCATAGGATACAAGCAACAAGTTATAGTCCTGCAGTCGTAAGTGGGAGGAGATGGTGATAGGATTGTCCTTGTTATCCAAACACAGCTACAAATACTCAAAATGTCAGCTTCTGAATGGAGGTTTCTAATTCGGCCAACTATGTCAAAGGAAGCATCACTTGTTAAACATCTGGGCATCCAAAAACTGCTAAAGATATAACAGAAGGATAGTAACTAAGGTAAAACAGTTATTTGTCTTGTTTTGACATAATTATCCCTCTGTTTTAGCTATAATACATATGACTTCTCCATTCAAAAATATCTATGTTCCATGGACAAATTTCCATTTCTAGGCTAAAAGTTGATCAAGTACCAATTCAGACTTTTCAAGATTGAGCCAGAATGTATATATTGTGCAATTTAGTCTCTTCCCAAATGACATCATATTAGGCACAGGATTAAGACATCTTTGTGACCAAAACTAAGAAATGGACATGAGGGAGAGAGGTGAGTTGACATTGAGAATTTCATCAAAGTCTAAATTGGCAAATTTCATACATTTAACTGATTAACAGAATATATTGGCTATGTTTCCACAACAGGCTTATCTGTGATTAACTGAGCCATGGATTGTTCAGGTAACCCAATGTTCTGAGTGTGATATAAAAAAATACTAAACCATAAACTAGCCATAAGGTGAGTGACTGATTTGGGGTTCTTATGTCATAAGTACCTTTCTGCAAAAAAGTGTTCTCTTCTTTTTGGATTTTCTGTATGTTTGCTAGTGAATATTATTAGAACTTTATGTGATATCATTGACTAATATCAGGTGAATGAATAGCACAACAATTTAGTGCTTGCTTCATTTATTTTATAAATAAAGTCAACAAAGTCAGCCAATTTGTCATTTGCCAGTTTAAAAAAAAGACTTTCCCCTGTAGTTTTATCATTTCAATTAAAATAATAAACAGGTTTTGTGAGTAATTTGTTGAACTATCAAGACTGATTTTGCCCAACCCCGCGCAATATAAATTTCAGAGATTTTGGCTCCCTTCACCAGGATGAAGTTCTGACCACACAAAATTTAGAAGCATAGTATGTCCTATTCAGAAGAAATTCTCGAAAATGTTTCCTAAATTTTTTTTACTACCTATTCTTCTGGAGGAGGAGGGAGGAAATACAAAAACATTTTTAAAATTCACAAAGCCAATCCACAATGAAAAGTACAGTCTTCAAATGAAAAATGTTTGGGACAATACAGAATCTCTGTAAGATCAAAAATCTGTGGAGATAATCCAGGAGCTAGAAAAAATAACATCCAGTAATTTGTAGGCTTCTCTCTCCTTGGCTGAAATCAGTGTTCATGACTTCCTATCAGAAAAGCATCGGATAAAACTAGGATTCATGGGTGAGTAGCAAGATGTAAGCCCTTGCTTTGTAACCTGTTGTCTAAAAACCATCTTGATGAGCATTTTAAACTTCTGAAGGACTGCTCTATGGATAGATAAATCAGAAGTGACTTAAAGCTTAAGGCAATAAATGTACTAATAATAAATGTACTAAAAAGTGGTACTAATACCACTCTATAAAGCCTTAGTTAGACCACACTTAGAGTACTGTATTCAGTTTTGGTCACCACACTTTAATAAAGATGTTGAGACTCTAGAGAAAGTGCAGAGAACAGCAACCAGGATGATTAGGGGACTGGAGACTAAGAGATATGAAGAATGGTTAAAGGGACTGGGCATGGCTAGTCTAGTGAAGAGAAGGACCAGGGAAGACATGATAGCAGTCTTCCAGTATTTGAGGGACTGTCACAGAGAGGAAGGGGTCAAGCTATTTTCCAAGGCACCCACCCGAAGGCCAGACAAGGAATAATGGATGGAAACTGAACAAGGAGAGATTCAACCTAGAAATGAGAAAGTTTTTGACAGAACAATCAACCAATGGAACAGAAGTTGCCTTCGGAGGTTGTGAGTGCTTCATCACTGGAAGCTTTCAAGAAGAGACTGGACAGCCAGCTGTCAGAAGTGGTATAGGGTCTCCTGCTTGAGCAGGGGGTTAGACTAGATGACCTTCGAAGTCCCTTCCAACTCTGTTATTCTATTGTTTTTGGAATTTTGGATTTGAGTAACATCCATTTTTTGCAATAAAACACATGCTTGCTCTGTCTTTCTATCACTGTTTCCCAGACTAAAGTGTCCCACCTCCCTATCTTGAATAAAAATTCTGCAAGAGGCTAAATAATTGCTACATGGTTTTGACTTTTCACTATTAATGCATATGTCCACAACTGAGCTCAAAATTTCCTTTGGCATTTTATGGCAGTGATTACGTGAGTTTTGCCCCATTTTATGATGTTTCTTGGCCACCGTTGTAAGCGAATCACTGCAGTTTTTTAGTGAATCATATAGTCGTTAAGCAAATCTGGCTTCCCCCCTTGACTTTGCTTAGTGGGAACTGGCTGGTTTATACGTAAATAGTTGTCCATGAGAACACCTAAAGCCCTCTCACAGTTGAATAATTGAGCCAGGTACCATCTAGTCTATATATATATGTGTGCATTTGGGTTTTGTTTTTGTTTTTTGCCTAGGTGTAAAACCTTACTTTTGTCACCACTAAATTGCATTTTGTTGGATAGGGTCCATTGTTCAAGCCTGTCAAGATCCTTTTGGAACTTGAACCTATCTTCTGGAACATTGGCTACTTCTCCTCCCACCCCAGTTTGGTATCTTCTGCAAATTTGATGATATCCCCACTTCTAACTCATTTATGAAGATGTTGAAGAGTACTAGGCCTAAGACTGAACCTTGGGGTGCCCCACTGCATGTTTCCTTCCATGTAGATGTAATTCCATTGAGAACTATACAATTGGTCAGCCAGTTACAAATCCATCTGGCAGTGGTGATGTTATCTATCCCACATTTTTCTATCTTGCCAAGAAGTAGGCTGTGGTCTACTTTGTCAAATGCCTTACCGAAGTCCAAGTATACAATGTCCACAGTATCTCAATGGTCCACTAAACGATCTAGATCTCCCTCTTTATCTCTGAAAGAACTTCTGGCAAAGGGGTTTCACACATGCCTACTTCCACTTTGACAGTAGATGAGGCCACGATGATGAAAGTACCCTCTTATTGGATTCAACATGCACATCTACAGGCATTCAGAAATTGGCAAATCTTCCTTGTGGGGTAGGAGAAAGCCTTTCTGGAGTTCCTTTCCAGGTGATTTGAGGAAACACTGCAGTGAGTGCTCCTGGTATACTCCAGATCATATATATTCAAAAATACATTGAGCACTAGAGGGCAGCATTGCACTTCTTTTTGAGTACTACTAGAACTACTAAATCTCTGAACAGGGAAGGGACATGGACAATTGGAAAGGGGAAATGGAGAGAAAATAAGGGTACACTGTTTAACTTTAGCAGATGCCAAGATCAGAAACAAGTTAGTGAAAAATTGGGGGGGGGAGTGTATTTAAGCATACACGCATATGAAATAACTTGATTAGTTTCCATCCATTGTTTCTTGTCAAAGCACCAGAAGGCAAGACAAGAAATAATGGATGGCAACTAATCAAGGAGAGAAGCAATTTGCAATTAAGGAGAAACTTCCTAACAGTAAGGACAATTAACCAGTGGAACTACTTGCCTCCAGAAGCTGTGGTTGCTTCATCACTGGAGGCTTTTATGAAGAGACTGAACAGTCACTTGTCTGAAGTAGTATAGGATCTCCTGCTTGAGCAGGGAGCTGGACTAGATCTCCAAGGTCACTTCCAGCTCTATTGATTCTAAATACTTTTTCCAACATCAAAAAAGCTGCTTTTTCAACTGGGATAGTTTTCCAACAAATCTTTTATGTTCCAAAACATATGCTAGGTTATTCAGATTTGTACCAAAGAAAGTCAGAAGTCATTATTTTTCTGTTTTTTTTTTTGTTTTGTTTTTTGCATTTCTATCTTCTATTTTTCTTAATTTTTTTCTTTCTTATATAGTTTTCTGTTATCTTTTTAATTTTGGGGTTTTTGAAAATCAATAAAAAATTTAAAAACAATATATACTGGCTATTATGTTAATAATATAACAATGATGCAATTTTAAATTTTCACCACAGAAATACATGGCACGTTGTGAGATCTACAGATTCTAGTGATCTGAAGGGATTGTTTCTTCTTGAAAGAAACAGCAGCAAGTAAGATTAAAAAGATCTGAGTCCCGTGGAAGCTAAGGTGAAGGATGGAGATAACAAGCCTGGCTTTCTTGACATAAAGGTTAGTCCAGACTATTTCTCTGACCTCTGAACCCTTTTCTTTGCTCACCTTTGTATTTATTCTCCTGTTGAAATGGGATAAAAAATCCTGTTTATCCCCATGGAAAGATGTGTATGTGTGTTGTGTGTGTGCACGCACATGCATGTGTGCGATTTAAGATTGCAAAAATATCCATTATCTCACTATCGTCTATGGGAAATCCTCTCACCTACATCTCGTTTCCTTCCTCTTCTCTCCTCTGTCTGGCTCAAGAGGAAACTGCCTGAGAAGTGGTCTCTGGACTCTGAAGTACCAGCCAGGATGACATGGGGCCCTTCTCCTTCTCCTGCCAGGTCTTGTGAAACCATCTCTCCTTTGGGTTCTCAGGGACAGCTCCAAAATATCTCCTAGCTTTGAAAGCAAGTTGCTTCCATGAGGCAATCTTCAGGATGGGTTCTTTTCCTCGTTATTCTAATAGAGGGTTCAACTGCCGAAGATGATTCTTTCCATTCTCAAATAGAGAGGGGGGAAAGTTCAGAAGGCCCACAGAAATCCAGAGCAGTAATCCAACAGCCTCCTGGAGAATCCTTTATTTGGAGGGGTCCTTGTGTTCTCCGAGTTTGCTTGTTTTCTTGCAGATATTTCATTACCCAAACTAGGTAATATCATCAGTGCTAGTAAGGAGTGGGGTTTGCTCTCCGTTTATATTCTATATTCTAAAAAATCTAAACAATCCTTTATTTCCTTGGATCTTGCATTCAAGTAAGAACTGGGGAAAGTTTGATCGGCAGCCCTTTCAGAAGGGGTGAAGTTGCGTTCTTCCTCGAGAAAATAATTTCCTGCACTGCTGTGACATCAGTAAGGGAAAGGTCCTGCTAGAGCAGCATTAAAAAAGCATAGACTCTCCCCTTTCTGTCCAGTTTCTCAAGATCTCACTCCTTTCCCCGGAAGACCTGGCAAAAGAGGGTTTCACAGATGCCCACTCCCTTTGAAGCCTGATGCAGCCACAATGGCTGAAGCATACTCTATATGATTTTGCAGACAATACCTGTGCAACCTGCATTGGTGTTGGGCGGCAAAATGACACCCAGGCATTTAGGTGGCAAAATGATACCAGGCATTTGGAGATTGGCAAATTCTCCTTCTTCCCATCTGAGGGATTAGAGTGCTGCTGGCAGGCACCAGATCACACATATTCGAAAATTCAGAGACCACTAGAGGGTAGCATTGCGCTTCTTCTCTTTGACTTGTGGCTAGAGCTGATTTCTGAACAGGGAAAGGACAGACAATTGAAAAGAAGGGCACTGTTTAAATATAGGACAAGTTATGCAATCTGGACTCCAGGGATCATGAATTTGAAGGGAGTAGATTGAGGCCCTTTGCTAGAATCAAAAATAAATTAAATATAAATATGGGCTGTTCGATCTGTTGATTGATGAGGGAAAGAAAGCCAAATAATATACAAGGTCATAATACACAAATCTCACTAATGGTATGACCACCCATAATAAGAATAACTTATTCAATGTGTATGCTATCTGAGTCCTGGGTAGCTTACAACTGTTAAAAACATTTAAGAGCATAAATCAATACAAAATATCCCGCTATAGTCAGATCCCATTTGGAGTACTATGTCCAGTTCTGGAGACCTTTTAAAAAAGAAATTGATAAGATTGAGCTAGTCAAGATGGGCAACAAAAATGATGCAAGGTCTGGAGAAGTAGGAAAGGAAGAGGAAGGGTAAAGGCAGGAAAGCAACCTTGAAACTAAAACAGATTTAAGACAAAGCAGAATATATGTATAAAAGTATAATGAAAAATGAATGGTATGTAAAATGTGATGATAAATATGTGAATGTTTATATGGAAATAAAATTAAAACTTTTTAAAAAATGATGCAAGGTCTGAGGGACAAATCATATCAGGATTGGAAAAATGAATATGTGTAACCTGGGGGACAACAGCGAAAGTGGGGACATGATTGAAATCTCTAAATATATTAAGGTTGTGAATAAAGTTCTAGAAGGCAGTACTTTGAATGTTAGGCAAAAATCAAGAACAGGGTGGGTATTCTCAAAATGATAGGAAGTTCAAAAGTTACGTTAGAAAATATTATTTCACAAGAGTGGTAGAAGTGGAGGTAGCGACTCAAACATCAGTAATGGAGTTTAAACATGCTTGAGATAAATGTATGTCCACCATTCATCCATAAAATTAAAAAACAATGTAAAATCATCATTTTAGTCATTGTCTATCCACTGCAGGATGAAGGCCTCTCCCGCATGTTTCCAACCAATAGTCCTGAGCTTTCTTTTGCCAATTGGGCCTGCCATAATTGCTGATGTTGTCAATCCATCTTGTTTTAGGTTTTTCATTGGACACTTTTTATCAAGTGGGATCCATTCTGACTGGCTTGGTTCACCTGCCATTAGTTCTTCTTCCTATGTGACCAGCCCATTTCAAATTATTTTCCTCTCTTGATGACATTGTATACTTTCATTTGTTGTCTAATTCATATGAAGATCTTTCTATCCTGTCATGTAATTCAAAGAGTGTATATTTCCATGGCTCTCTGCACCACTCATAGTTTTTGTATTGATTGTGAGGTTAGTGCCCATGTTTCACCAGTATGTCAGAGCAGGTAGCACACACTGATTTAAAAGTTTTCTCTTCAAGCATAGGGGGAGGTTGTTCTTGAAAATTATGCTTAACTTGCTAAATCCCTGCCAACTACATTTAACCAGCCATTCAATTTCCTTTATTGTATCACATTCCATTGAGATTCATTTGTCAAGGTACCGTGTTTCCCTGAAAATATGACATGAGAGCCCCGCCCCCTCCACCCGCCAATGCGACGCAGAGGCGCAGAAGGGGGCCTTCCAGTCGCCTGCCCCAGGATCCGCCCCCTGCACTCAGCGGGCGACTCTTTCAGCGGGCTCCGTAGCGGGGCTCTCCCGCTGCTGATTGCCACGCCGCACCGCTGGGCATTACTGACACGGACACCAAACATCCCGGTGAGTTGCTGCTGCTGCCGCCGCCTTCCTTCCAAGGAAAGGGGGGGCTTGGAACAAATGGGACTCCCCCCCGCACGCACTGAGGGCAGCCACCAGGCGAAAGAGTGGCTGCCTGTTGCCCCCGAGCGGGCTCAGCCCAGAGGCAGCGGCGACGGGAGGGGGACTCGACAGCTAAATAGGGAGAGACATCAGCCTTACTGGCAAGGTGTGTGACACAAGGCGGCAGGTGAGCAACAGCGCCCCGCACCCCACCCCTCGATAAAAACGCCGGGGAAGGGAAGCAGCCAGGCTGTTGCCATTGGGGTGGGGTGGTGTTGGGCCACTCGGCCAATAGAACAGGGAGGGGAGGCGGCTGTAATGGGACATCCAGTCCCACGCTCGCCGCCTCCTGTACCCCCAAAATAATAAGCCCCTCCCCCCGATAATAAGGCCAAGGCCATATTCCGGGGTTCAAAAGAAAATAAGACCCTGTTTTATTTTTGGGGAAACATGGTATATGTAGTGGTCTATGTCTAGTTCTGCTCCAGATATTTAAAAAAAGTTTTCTTTGGTGAATTTATTAAACATAACCTCACTCTTTTTCAGATTTATTAAGCCAAATGTTTAATAATTTAATTAATTAATTAAAAAGAAATTGAAGCTGAATGACTCACTCTCATCTCAAACCACTTCACAAGGTTGTTGTGGGGAAAATAGGAGGGATTCTTGTGCGTGTTCACAGCCTTGAGTTAAATAGTTACATTTTTTTGATCAAATTTCCGGAGCTGGGTCACAAATAAAAATTGGCAGTTGCTGGAAGTAGTTTACTTATTCAACCACATACAGTGTTTAAAGGTAGTCTACATTATTAGGGGGTCTGCCAGTAGAGGTTTATATAATGACAAACATTATATAAATCAAGATGTGCAGAATGAGGTGCTCCTGCCCTGGGCTTTGATTAGGAGGTGCATATTGGATATGTAAATTTAAATATTGTCCTGCAGATGTTTAATTCCGGGAAGGAAGATCACCCTCATATGCAGATTCCTTCCTAATTGTGGATTTATTATAAGGTCAAATTGATATTTTTAAATTTAATTTAAACATTCCAACTTTATTTTTCATATTTACTTAAATATCCCAACTTTATTATTTTTAGAAATAACCCAAGGTGGCAAACATATCCAACATATTCTTATTTTCCCCACAACCACAACCCTGTGGGGTAGTTTGAGAAGAAAAGCGAATCATTCAGCCTCACTTACTCAGTACTAACTCACTCAGTTACTTAGTCCTCATTTACCAACCGTTCATTCACTGACAGTTCCCACAATGGTGCTCCATAAGGAATCTTATGACTGGTCCTCAAAAGTTCTGGTCATGGTCATGTGAATGCAATTCAGGCACCTAGCAACCATAAACATAAGAGATATAGAAAACTGATGGCAGAAAAAGACCTAGTGGTCCATTGAGTCTGTCCTTTGAGGGTTTTTTGTTTGTTTTTAAATAAATTATTAAGAACCATTTGGCTAAAAAATAAACCTGAAAAAGAGCCAGGTTATATTTAATAAATTCACCAAATTAAGAAAAAATGTTACATCTGGAGAACTATCTGTAGTAGACCACTACATACGCATGAGAGAAGGACTGGACTCCTTGTCCCAATTTTTCCTTGACGAGATTCCGTTTCTTTAATGGAGGTATTCTTAATTTTAAGCCAAGCATCAAATGCAAATCAAGGTTTTCTTTGTATGCTTATTCTGTGGCTTTCCAACAGCATAAAGAAGGTGGGATCTAGTCATCTCCACCATTTTAAACTGGAGCTATCTCAACAGCAATTTGAAAAAATCTCCAGTCTTCGGGGCTGAGGTACCATTACGGGACTCCTCTGAGGGACATCTTGATGAGGGTCCAGATTGTTGAGGACAATATGCTGACTTTGAAAACCGCTTAGAGAGGGCTGTAAAGCTTTGTGACGCGGTACATAAAGCTAAGCGCTATTGCCATCTGTCAGATTTAAATAGGGACAACCACTCCGCAACGCTGCCGCCTCAGCAGCTCTAGGAAGAGACTCCGGACTGGCTTGAGGTAAAAAGTCCAACTTTCTCTCAGTTCTGAGGCAGTCTTTGGCGCCGTTACTGCGCGCAGGCGCCGTTCCGCCGGGTGACGTCACAAGCAACGGTTGCCCGCGCGCGTCCCTGGCAATCTTTTAAATAAATAAAAAAAACGCAACCGCCTGAGGGCTCCCAGTGGCAACGTCCTCGCGCGCATGCTCCGTTTGTTCACTGCTGCGGCCGTTGTGCTTCACCCCGGAGATTCTGCGCACGATTGCTCGGAGGCGGGGGAGGGGGAGGCTACGCGCGACGTAGAACGTGCTTGGCTGTACGTTTCTCCAGGGAGGCAGCGCCAGAAGGACTCGGCCCCGCCCCTTTCGTCGGCAAAGAGCCGTTGAGCGGCAGCCAGGACTTTCAGACCAAGTAGCCCCGATGGATTTCAGGCGAACCTAGAGGCTGCGGGGGAAGGGGGGGGAGTGAGTGAGAGAGAGAGAGAGAGAGGGTTAACGGCCTTTTCTTGGTCTCCCGTCTTGGCAGAGTGGGGTGGGGGAGAGAGTATCTTTTGACGAGCAAGTCCCGACGATGTTATGAAAAGGGCAAAAGGTGCCCCTCCCCGTGGGAAAGGAGCGGTGGATTTTCTCACGCTTAGCAGGCGCACACCTGGCTACACAAATTGTACAGTAGAATTACAATTAGTAACCACTCTAGCTGAGGTATCTAATAGTGTCCCTCTTTCACATCTGTAGGAGCTTCAATGGTTCTATTCCCAGCCAGTGCCCCTAAAGAAATAAAATAAATAAATATTAATAAATATTAATATGAAATAATTTAAAATAAATATTAATATGAAATAAATAAATATTAAATTAATAAGACTGTATTACAGTGGTGGTATGTATTACAGTGGTGATATTCTACCGGTCTGCCCCGGTTCGGGCAAACTGGTAGCCGAGGGGAGGGCTCCACCCACCCAGACATCATCATGGACACTGCATGCGCAGAAGCGGCACGCACTCCCATTACCAAACCTTTAGCGAAGATAAGTGAATACCACTACTGCTGTATTACTATTATTATCCTCTTCCTTACTAGTGCACTACATGCACCAAAGACAAATTCCTTGTGTCCAATCACACTTGGCCAATAAAGAATTTTATTCTATTCTATTCTAAATGGTAAGAGGGTGAAGTTGTTACCCAACCATACCTGGAAAGCTCAGGGATCCCCAACCTTTTTTTAAAGAGGGAATAAATAAATACAGGTAGCCCTCAACTTATGACAACAATTGAGCCCCAAATTTTTGTGGCTAAGTGAGACATTTGTTAAGTGAGTGTTGCCCCATTTTTATGACTTTTCTTTCCATAGTTGTTAAGTGAATCACTGCAGTTCTTAAGTTCATAACATGATTGTTAAGTGAATCTGGCTTCCCCATTGACTTTGCTTGTCCAAAGGTCGCAAAAAGGTGATCACAGGGCCTGGGGACACTGAAACGGTCATAAATGTGAGTCCGCTGCAAGCATCTGAATTTTGATCCTGTGACCATGGGATGCTGTAAGTGTGAAAAACGGTCATAAGTCATTTTTTTCAGTGCTGTTGTAACTGTTCAGTCACTAAATGAACTGTTGTAAGTCGAGACTATCTGTAAAGGAATAAATAAAGGGGAGTTTAGCAGGAGGGGACAATGGAATCAAGAGAGGCTTGCAGCATACTAAACACTACCAGACAGCAAAGCTTATATTTGGGGAAAGGATTAAAAAAGGGCTCTTTTGGGGGTGACCCTGAAATACCTTACATTCAACCCTTTATTCTACCTGGTGGTGCACATTTTGAAGTGAAGGAATATGACTTGTCTTGCTCTATGCGGGGAGGAACATAGGAACCAGAAGTTCAGAGTCTGAAATTATCTAGTGACACTAATTTCCCCCTCTAAATTGGGAAATATTTACATTAGAGCCTTCAGAGTTTGTGTGTGAAGTTAACCTTGTTTTGACTTTGATGTTTCAAATTAATTTAATCATAACACTTAATGGAGGCATTAAATGTCTGTAACTCATAAGGGAGCTATTTCAGGTTTGTCAAGTACCTAGGCATTAATTAACCACTGTTGCAAGCTTCTTTCATCATCACTTCTTGGAAAGTCACTACATTTGCCCGGCTGAGAAATTTCAGAGAACTTTGAAATCATGTTACCAGGTTTTGTTTACGGGCTCAGCTTCAGCTCTGCCTCTGCAGGCTTCACTTTTCTCCCCTATAATTATGAAAACTAGGGATTTCTTTTCTCGCTGCTTTCTCTCTGGAGAAATGATCATCTTTTGAAGCCAATAACAAACCAAATTAGTAAGAGGTGTCCCCAGATACAAAGACTTAGAAATACATTTTTTTTTAAAGCTTTCAGTCATACTCAGCTCCGAAACTCAACTCTCTTGAGTAGCCCTTTTGCCAAATAGCAAAGGTAACGTTAGGCTAACATCCTGCACTGAACCTGAAGACCATGAATGTAAATAACTCTTGCCTGCTTACAGCTTGCCTGCGGCTTAGGCTTGGATGCATACAGAATCGTTGTTGGAAATGAACATTTAGAACTTTGAGTCAGGGGTGAAATCTAAAAAGTTTCCCTACCGGTTCTGCGGCCATGGCTTGGTGCATGTGGTTTGGTGGTCATGTGATTGGGTGAGCCCAAAAATCAACTTTCACACTTCACACACAAACACAAAAGCCACACAACTGACTCACAGACAATGCAAAAGCACACAAAATGGCCCCTGCAACAACAAGCATGAACCTCACAGAGCCACAAAGAGCTCAAAAACCAACTTTTACACTTTGCACAAAAATAACACAAAAGCTACACAACCGACTCCTACACAACTGACTCACATACAATGCAGAAGCAGCTGGACTTCACACAAAATGACCCCTGCAATAAGCATGAACCATGAAAGAGCTCAAAAACCAACTTTTTATTTTTGAAAAGCATTTTTACTACCGGTTGGGAGGTTTGCATATTGGTGAAAAGCTGTCCTGGACAGCTTAGAGAAGGTTGCCTCTTCTCTAAGAACTGTAAATGCAATGGAATGGAATGGAATGGAATAGAATAGAATAGGTTGGAAGGGACCTTGGAGGTCTTCTAGTCCAACCCCCTGCTTAGGCAGGAAACCATTGCATTTGAACTGTGACTCAGGGAGACCCTCTGATTGTGCCGCAGCTCTGATGGGGTGTGTCACCCAGCCATAATTGAGCTGATCACTAAATATGGGGGACTCTAAAGCCCACAACCACTTGGTCTTGTCAGGGTTGAACCAAAGGTGGACCCCCCATCCAGGTCTATAGAGCCTCCAGGTATTAGGAAAGCCGCTTGACAGCATTACTTGGGTACCTTAAGGCAGAGGTATATGGACGAGAATCATCAGTGTATAGTACCTAACCCAATGGATGACGTTACATAAGTTTCATGTAGATATGGGGAAAGAGTCAAGAATTGTGACACTTGATCCAGTAGAGGTCCAGAGCTAGATTTCTCCTCTCTTCCTACCACTGACTGGAACTGGCCTTGGACAAAGGATGAGAATCACTAAAGAATGCTGATTATCGGTATTTGTTACATGTTCATTATTTACCAAATTTTAAAAAAATTAATGTTGAAAGTCTCACTTTTATATTCTTGACTGACTTACTTGATATATTATTTTTCCTCACAAAGATGCAGTGTCTTTTGATGCTGTCTTTGAATGGTGTTTTATTGAAAGTTTTGCATTTGATCAACTGGAAATTTACTTTTTTGGTCATCGATGCTTTTACGAACCTGCATCGCCATAATTATGCCTCTGATCAGTTTACTTCTCTGCATTTTTGTACGTATGTGTATATATGAAATTTCTATGTTGCCCATCTCACCGATATAGTGACTACGGTTGGCTTACAATATAGTTTTTTAAAAATGCTAAAAAACAATTAAAATTAGTAAAAATTGAATAGAAATATTAAAAATTAGAAACCAAGATTGGTAAGAATGTTCTCTATCTAATGTAGCAGGGCCTTGTCAGGGGCCCAGGTCAAGCAGAAGAGCCAAATTTTTATGTTTTTCCAGGAGGAAAGTAGTGTGAGGCAGACCTCATCTCTGGCAGGAAAATATTCCAGAGAGTAAGGGCGTGCCATAGCAGAAAAGGTTCTTCTCCTGGATATCACCAGCTGAAATTCTTTGGCCAGTGAGATCTGAACTAGGTCATTTCCACTAGAATAAATGTTCCTGGGTGACACAATTCCTCAGATTCCCTAGACCCATGTCATAAAGCAGCAGCCCCCAACCTTTCGGGTACGAGGGACCGGTTCCATGCAGAAAGGTTTTTCCACAGACCCAAGGGTGTGTAATTTTGCATGCTGCCTGCATCCCACGGATGGGACTTTGCTTGTTTGTGCAGCGCAGTTGCCGGCATGCCACAGATCGGTGTTGGTCCACAGACTGGGGTTTGGGACCCCAGCCATAAAAGACTTTAAAAGTAATGATAACATCTTCAATTGGACCCAGATGAAAACTGGCAGTCAGTGCAGCTCACATAACAGCGGTGTGACATGTGCCACCCAAGAGGCTTCCAGAACTGTCCACACTGCTGTCTTCTGTATTGGTTGTAGCTTCCAAATAACTCTTCAAGGTTAGCCCCATGTAGAGTGCATTGCAGTAACACAACCAGACGATGACAAGGGCATGAGTGACTGCACTCAGGGCCTCACAATCCAGGAAAGATCGCAACCGGCACGCAACCGGCAGTCTCCTAGCCACAACTGCTATTCATAAGATTTGATTGCACAGTACTTGCCTCCAGAAGTTGTGAGTGCTCCATCACAGGACACTTTTCTAAATTTTGTACCTCAGAAATCATACCCGGTGGGGAAATTAAACCTGGAAAGGGATGATCTCAGCGAGTGTAAAATAATTCTTTGAAAAGGAGAAAAATCAAGAGAACTGGCAGTTTCCATAAACCTACTATTTTAATCTAACACATCAAGACACATCCATGACATACTACCATATTTAAGGGGGGGGAATGAAATACGTGTCAGCAGAGATGAAGTACTTAAGAAACTCCAAAACAATCTGAGGAAGCCCATACGTTGAAAAATCTGGATTTTCTATGAAAATCTAGGATTTTGAACCTACAAATAAGGAGACATTTTCTGACAGTAAGAACAATCAACCAATGAAACAGCTTTCCTTTGGAAATTGTGAGAGCTTCACCACTGGAGGCTTTCAAGAAGAGACTGCCATTTTGTCAGAAATGGTGTCGGATCTCCTGCTTGGACAGAAGGTTGGGCTAGATGACCTCCGAAGTCCCTTCCAACTCTGCTCCAAACTCGATTGCAGAAAATACAACTTCAGCAACAGAGTGGTCAATGTCTGAAATGCAGTACATGACTGGTTTCATCCCCAAAATTTTAACCTTAGACTGTCTACTGTTGACCTCGCCCCATTCGTAAGAAGTCTGTAAGGGGTGTGCATAAGCGCACAACCATGCCTACTGTCCCTGTCCTAATGTTCCCTTTTATTCATATTAATTTCATGTACTCAAATCATGTTTATACTTATATATATTATCTAATATGTGCCTCACAAATATATAAATAAAATAAAAAGCCTCTTAATGCGGGTGAAGAGAGTGCAAAAGTTGGCTTGAAACTCAACATTAAGAAGATGACATCCGGCCCTCTTAATTCCTGACAAATAAATGGGGAAGAAATGGAGGTAGTGACAGATTTTATTTTCCTGGGTTCCAAGATCACCGCAGATGGGGGACTGCAACCAAG